>JANHGA010008125.1:12612-33534 GCA_027560355.1 Halcyon chelicuti | reverse complement strand
CAAAATTTTAAGTGTACAAGACAGAAAATAGTAGCTAGGTAAATAAAATGGAGACCCACACAATGTTTTCATGTTTTACTTACTTTGATTTCATTTGTTTTCAGATTATTTTGGGAGAAGGAAACTGAGGAGAAAGGAATTTATCAAATAGAGAAGGAAAAGACAGAAATATCCCATCTCTCATGTGGAAGAATTGCACTGGAGAGAGAGGTAAAAACTGCAAATCACCATTGCTCCTGCATGCTAAAGATGATAGTGGGAAACAGACAAATACAAACATTTGCCTTTGGATCAGGTCAGATTGTGCTAGCATGTCTATAATTGAATCTGCCTAATTTAAAAGCAAGAAGATAAAACATTTGACATTATCAAATCACAGGAATATGCGTATTAATCTCTGTCAACACAAGTATGAATAGCACTTTTGAGATACAAGAATGCACACACACATATATATGTATCTTTGCAGGAATCCAAGAAATATGTCCTTTGGGTTGTGCAAATCCAAGGATATTAATTCAGTTTCTGATAAGGATGTGACTGTGCAAGTAATCGATACAGCATGACTGCATTATCGCTCTGAATTAAGTTTATTGTAAGACTTTTTCAAAAGTCCAGGTAGCTTAGTACGCAACTCTTGCTTATATATTTATGCTGGTCCTTCTTTCCAGACAAGTTACCTTTTGAGTGCTATTAAATATTTATATGTGCTGTCAGGAGTAACAAGATGGAATAGTAACTGACATGATCAAAAATAGTAAAGACATATTTAATCTTACTTCTCCACTAGTTTCATGAAGAAAAAAAAAAGACATCATCTGCTAAGTAATTCTGAAAGTCTTTCCATGGCCAAGGACTTTGCAGAAAACATTGAAGTTCGGGATAATAGTAACTTCCAAAGAGTGAGACAATTTCACAATTACTGGTTTATTTTTCTACGGAGCACTTCCCATTGTCACTGCAGTATCTTCCCTATGTTCTCAATGGCACGCTTCTGAGGTCATAACTGAAGAACCTAAAATCTGAAGTTCACATTTTTAGAGCCTGGTAAACCAAACCCAGACAACCTTTCTATTACAATGTAATGCCATGGTTCTTCATTTTGTGCTGAAAAACAACTCTGCCTGTTTACCAAAATGCATTCTGAATTACACTATTATATAAAATAAAATTTTTTAAATCCCCTCTGATTTTAAACTGCAGTATCAACACTATGCTTGTGTTGATTGCATGCAGCGTGACACAGTATTTAAATGACCATTCACAGAAGTGACACTCATCAACAGGATTTTTTTATTCGAGAACAATGAATACAATATTGTTCCATAGTATGTGTGTTAGATGTAAAAAAATGCTTTGATCTTTAGCTTTCAAGAACTAAATATTAAATTATTAACAATTCAATCATTTCATTAGTAGCACATCCATCGTGGAATTTGTGTTTTCCTACTTAAATCTGAAACCAATTTTCCTGTGGGAAGTGTAGTATTTCTTGAAGAAACTCTTCCACAAGTATAAACTGCTTAGGGGGTGGAGACATACATATATACACAACTAACTGAAATATCTTATAGAAGTTGAGTTTATCAGAAAATGATACCTAGGACTGAGTTGTGTATACATAGTTTTAAATACAGACACATTATTTGAATGATGTTCTTGTTTTGCTTTCTTGTTCTAACTTGGGCACCTGAACCGGTGCACTGTAGGAATAAATGGGTAGTTATAAAGAAACAAGAATTTAAAACAAAAAGGATTGCTGTGTTAAAGAACTATCAACTATTTTATTATGTTTAAATCTAAATTTCCTTATCCAAGTTTCATATATCCATGTATCAGAACTGCAAATTACAGACTTAGCACTGGGCCAGGGTTTCACACTGCCCTTAACTTACTCTCATTTTTCGTGGTCAAAGATAGTTACCTGTATAATTTTATTCCTTCAGTTACATGGGACTGAAGAAAGTATGCTATTCAAGGGAGTTGCTGATAAGAAGTTGTAAATTTAAGCAATTACTGGCTTTATTATCATGTTGCAGCATTTGCATGTTTTGTTTTTATTTTTTATGAGATTAAGTTTTAAATTGTTTCCAAAGCAATTATAATAAAATGCTGTTCAGCATTTTATTTCGCTTTTCTCTTCTTAGCTCTAGTTCTCTTTTTGCATCATGCCCTCTGTCTTTGTTGCACATGCTGATCATCATTTGTTCTTAACTTTTATGTATTTTTACTCATTAGGATATAGCAAATAATACTGTTCTTAGTACCTGTAGTAACAAAGATCCTGCAAGTTATGCCACCTTAAGCTCTGTCAGCTAAAAAGGTCTATTCAGAGGCAGTGTTGGGGATCTAGGCCCAAAACTAATGGAAATGTAAAAATTTATAGTTAGAGCCTGTGGGTCATTTTATTGCTAGAAAAGGAAAGGAAAAAAACCGTTTCTTTTCAAAACAATATTTTGTCAAACGATATTCATTCTACAAGCCTCTTGGCTCTATTGTAGGATATTTCTGGGTTTCATAGCTATGGAAGATGATGACTTTTAAAGTTATTAAACAGTTAACTAGCTGGCCCTTACTTCTGTGACATCTTTATGAAGCCAGTCTGGGTTTTTGTTAACTTCTGCCTCAGATTTGCAAAAGTGGTCTGTATAAAATTGTCCACGTGCACACGTGAATTTGCATTTCATAGTATCTACACTACTGTCTTCATTCATCGCCTCAAAAACCAAGAGAAACCCAGTTGAAGCCTCCAAAGTATGGAAGAAAATAATTGACTCGTTTATTTCCAGTTGACTTAATTTTAAAAAGTTAATTTGAATAACCTGTGAACTTGATAAATCATGAAGATCTGTTAGCATAAATGCATAATAATGGTCTTATGTGACATTTTGGGCCTTTAGCACTGATCACGTTACTGATTGCCAGCCACTACCTCATTTTCAGACTGGCTGCTGAGCCACTGTGATGTGACAGGGCTGTTGCGAGTAATTTTCCTGGGTAACCTGTTGGACTGAATTTAAATAACCTGTGAAAACGATCTGAGGAGATGCACTTTATCAAGTCAGAGTGAAGGATCCAAATGAAGTTCAGTAGGCGTGTCTTCGTCTCATTCGTGCGTAGCGTCTCTGGTGGAAATGTGTTTGAAAAGCCAGCCTGCATACCTCTCTGTCTGTAATCTTGAGAGAAGACAGCGCAATGAGTCATTTCTCTGCTGAGCTTGAGGCTGCTCAGCATTCATTCACTGACTCTACCTGGAGAGCTGACAGAAAAATCAGCGTGGACTCCTTCAGCTCCACCTCCTCCCTTCTTCCTTTTGTGGGTTTCCACTCCTCCCTGAGATATTTTATGTAAATATTACAGTTGCTCTTGCTCTTGTGCCAGTGATTGCAGTAATTCCCTGTCTCTGCTAACGTCCCAGACAAACGAACTAAAATACCATATTATTTCCTAGGGACTATCCTTGTCAGAGTTCAAGCTTCCATCACCCAGATGGGGTACCCTCAGTGTTCATATGAACATCAGAAGCTTGTAAACAGCCTTCAAGCCTGAAGATTCACTAGAAGAACCAAGTAAAATTCCAGAGTGATCAGGATCAGAGTCCAGAGTCTTACGTGCAATTCTGGGTGTTTCAATGGCATATGAAGAGGCCCACACTCCACCAGCATACAGATGGGTCATCACATTTTCATCATGCTTCTTCACCCTCTTTCAGAGGTTATTCATCCTTCCCCCTTCAGCTCTCTAATTAGAAGCATACACGTGCTGTTTGATTAACTACACTATCAAAATACTCCCGGTTAGAAAACCTCCCATTAAGAATGTTTAAACTAATCCAGGTAATTTTCAGAATTGACTTTCCACAGGAACTGACCCTGAAGACACGTAACTGCTTGTGAAAGCTGTAGTCCTCTCTAGCTGGTGGAAACCAGTATGTATTTACAGTTGGTGGCATGTAAACCCCTGAAAACCTTTTTACCATGCTGCCTCTCATTTAAAAATTGTTGGTTTTTTTTTAATCATTGTGCCTGCTGGGAATAAAATTTATCAAGATCATTTTTCCTTCCTGAGTTAATTTTAGCTCTTCAATTCATTCCCCAGTGTTAGCTGTTGGGAGAGCATCTCCTGACGGCTCTGTTTTCATTCTAAGAAATAGTGACTGAAATGCTGGGCAGTTGTTTCTATAAATTCTGTCTGTGCAGGCAGATATTGTCAGCTGTTATTACTGCTTTATTAAATACAGTTGTCTCTTTGATTGCCTTTGGTATTATACGTATCATTCTTTTCTCAATTCCGAGCCTGATAACGCAGCGGTAGAATTTTAGGCATTAACAGCATAACCTTGTGTGTGTTCTTTTCCAGTCGCAAGTATGATCCTCTTAGAATCCCCTAGGTGCACTGCTGAGAGCTTGCCCTCGTGATGTAATCTTGCTTTTTTTGTCCTTTACAGCCAATTCTTTCAGTATCTTATTGATTACAGTTACCCTGTTTAAGCCTACCACCTTTCACTGTCATGCATTATGCATCTGCTTCTCTTGCTTTTTTTCTGAATACTTATCTAATGTTCTCTCCTTTTTTTTTTTGGCAAATGTTACTGTTTTTACTGACTTCTGTATTCTGGAAAAATGCCAGGTGCTTCTATCCTCTGTAGTATCTTTTTTTATCCCCCTTAACCATGCAGGCATCCAGTCTGGACGATTTGCCTGCTGCGGTGATCTTGATGTGAACTGATCGTCCTTCGTTAAGTACGCTCGGTCTTGCTTCCAGCTTCCCAGTGAAAGGTGCTCACTTTTTGTGTAATTCAGGGTGGTGGGAACCCAAGCTGAAGTTCATGTTTTCTGTGTCTGTAAGCAAGATACCTCACTCCCCTAAGTTTCAGGCACTCACACATCTTAAACCTATTTACAGCTTTACTTCTCTAACAGATGGAAGCCCTACCTAGCTGTCTGGCTTCTTGGAGTAGAAGTGTTTTAAAGAAAGCTGGTGGAAGAGCCGTGAGCTAAAGCCTTTTTTGCCTTGTAATTCAAATTTATGTTCTACCCTGCTCGTATTCCCAATGTCACTGACACTCACATGCAAACCCATGGGGTCCTTCTTTGCAGGCACTAAGGAGTCTTCACAGTGTTGAGCACTACTAGACCTCTTTGGCAGCTGTGGACGCCTGTTATTAAGAGAGGTGATTTGCTGAATATTTCTATATGTAGAGAGAGGTTTCTGAGTGGATGTGATTTCCATCGCATGTGCTGAAGTGCAGTTTGCTGTCACAGGGAACCAGACTTCTCTGTGTATGGAAGAACACAGCAGAAGGTAATGCGAAGGCTGCAGCGTGCAGTGGCTGGATGTCTTCCATGTACATGGCCCCAAAAATCCTCTGCCGTTTTGAGCAGTACATCAACTTCACTTTGTCTTGTGTTGCTTTTAATCAATGTGTGGATATATTTCTACAAAGTTACTGTGTAGACCCAGTCTACTCTGGTCACCCGTCTCTGTTGTCACAAGGTTCATGGGATGTCTGGGCTTGAGTATTTGTAGTACTTTACAAACAGCTGTGATATTGATGCAACCCTCATGCATCTTGTTTTCAAAGACCTTCTATGACTTCACAGCTTACTTTGGGTTTCAGTATCTTTTTAGAGAGCGAGTATAACACTTTCTGCCTACACAAATTTAAATTGAATTGCTATTAGTCCATGTGTTTTTTTCTGGTTTTTTACCTTTGCAGTATCATAATGTCTTCCATCGCTGGGGCTTCATCATTTTAGGCAGATTGAGCCCTCACCCTCCCCTCAAGATATTCCAATAACCATAAGGTAAATATTTCTATGAAAATACTTGAGACTGGTTATCAAGCAAAGGAAGGTATCTTCCTTCTTTACGGGTGCAATACCATCAGAAGTTTTGAGCATTTGATACACTTGGTGGTCATTTTGTCCATCAAGGGATCTTTCAGGCAAGGCTTTAGGGAAGCATAGACATTTTATTTAATTTGTTTTACATTTTATTTAATCTATTTTACATTTTATTTAATCTATTTCTTATGATTCTTATCATTTTGAAGTTAATCAGAAATCAGAGGCAAGTGGATGAGACAAATGCAGTTTATTCTTTTACAGAACAAGGCACCTATGGGGATAAACTAAATGTGACCCTGAGAGCTGTCAAGATAAATTAGCTGGTCAAGTACCATCTAAACAAATTCAAATTTAAACTGTGTAAAACTAAAAAGAGAAGTCTCTCAGCTGTCATACTTAACATTTAGACCTAGAGTGTTTGAGGAATGAGACGTACCTTCAATTTTTTTTTTTCCTAAAAGACAAACTTATTTAAAAAATAAACAGTAATGTCTGAAGCATTACTGAATTCTTGCCAGCAGCCAGAACGAGCTCTAAGAGTCAGGAAAAAAAACACTTTTTTTTTTGAGATGGAAATTAATTCAGTAAAAATTATCATAACTGCCAAACTGGTAACGTGATGACTGGGAATTTAAGTTGTAAGCAAAACCAATCTTAATTTTGCAGGCAGATGAGCCATGGCCAAGTGCCGCAAGAGAGAACTAAATCATAGGTATTTCTTTTGGAGAAAAATCCTTTCAGTAATTTTTTCATGAGACAAGACATAGTCTGTATTCTGAAAATTGGCTAAAACACACTTGTGAAATTAAATGTGAACAAGAAATACTGGGAGGCTTTAAAATGCTGAAGTTTCCTTATCGAGAGAAAAAGTTTTGGTGATGAATTGTTCATTATGGGGCAGTTTGATAGAGATACTTACGCAAATTCTGATACCATTCTTGACCACATACACTGAATAACATTGACTGTATTGAAACACAAGGTAACTGAAGATCCATTTTACATTGACTGCAGTCATAAAGCTTCTGGAATGTACTTCTCATAGAAGGTCCTAATCTCTTTTAAGGATCTCATCATTCATATTCTGTAGTAAACTTAAATAATATGTACTAATAACCATGCTCGTTCCACAACTGCTGAAAACACCGTGATAACCAGATGCTCCAAACTCAAGCTAGCCAGCCAGTCTGTGTAGGTGAGACACTCAAATGTTGCTGACAGTTAGACCAGTGTTGCAGTGGAGACCTGGCTGCTGGCCTCTGGCAACAGTTCCTCTGTACCATTTGAGTACTTTTTGAAATGTGAATCACAGAATCACAGACTGCTTTGGGTGGGAAGGGACCTTTAAAAGTCATCTAGTCCAACCTCCCTGCAGGGAGCAGCGACATCTGCAACTCGATCAGGTTGCTCAGAGCCTCATCCAACCTGACCTTGAATGTTTCCAGGCATGCGGCAGCCACCACCTCTCTGGGCAGCCTGGCACAGGCTCTCACCACCCTCACTGTAAAAAACTTCTTCCTTACATCTAATCTAAATCTACCCCCTCTTAGTTTAAACCCATCACCCCTGGTCCCACCCCATCAGGCCCTGCTAAAAAGACTGTCCCCATCTTTCTTACACACCCCTTTTTAAGTACTGAAAGGCCACAAGAAGGTCACCCTGGAGCCTTCGCTTCTCCAGACTAAACAAGTCCAACTCTCTCAGCCTGGTCTCACAGCAGCCCGCTCATCATTTCTGTGGCCTCCTCGAGACCTGCTCCAACAGATCTTTCTTGTGCTGAGAAATGTTCCTAATTGAGCCAAATTAATTCAAGAATGATCACAACAGTGAAGATACGGGAGATGCACAGTAAGAGCTACTGACCACTACAGTGCACCAGATGTATCTGAAGTAAACAGCACGCTGCTTTGCCAGCCAGTGTTTCACAGGAAAGCGTACAAGTGGGTTATGATTGTTCTGAAGGTTACCTTTAAATCTGTTTGGTTTCTTCTGGAATTAATAAATGATATGGTCAGTGGGGAACCTTGAAGATTTCGGAAGAGATGTATCTGTAAAGCTTACACAGAAAAGGACATTCTGTCATTTTTTCTGAACTGTCCTTCCATGTCGTTGTCATCTATCAAAAGAGACAACCACGAGTGTCCAGCAGACCTGCCAGAGAAGTCCAACTCCAATATGCCAGATCCTGTGCTGTTTCTGAGAGGGGTTATTCTCTGATGTTTGAAATCCACTTTTTCTTGATTCTCAGTACAAAGAAGCTATTTTGTACAGCAGTGGTTGATCTGTGCCTCCCCTCGTGATCCTTCTGTCATGTCTTTTAGCAGCTCTGCTCATAAAAGCCCACTTGCTGCACCTATTGATTTCTGCTGCAGTTGCTCCCGGGAGCTTTGCGGTATCACTTTTAGGGCTCTTATAATAGCAACCCTCTTGTGCAAAGTGGAGAACCCATTTATAATGTATGTATTTATCTATCAGAGCAGCCACATGTTCTGATTAGGTTCTACTCTCCTTCAAACCTTGCCACTGACATTCTTGCCCTGGTCCAAGAGAATGGAAAAATGCTGAGACTTCTGTGCATTTCTGAAGACCTTTATGGACTGGTGATTACAGGAGGTGATTCAGCCTCAGCTGAACTCCAGAGAAGACTGAATTCAGCTCCTGAATTCAGGATGAGCAAGATCAGACATTTTAGGAAGAGAACATAAACATCAGTCCGCATTTAGGCAGTACTCTGGGATGCTGTTTCCTGTGTTTGAAGCACTTGGTCTTCTGAGACTAAGTGTTCTGGTAAATGAGTCCTTGCAACTCTATCTGTGTAAAATAAACAAGAAGAATGTCTTATGGATTCCAATTTTTCATCATTTTATCCCCCCCTCTGCTTAATTGCGTACTTTCTTTTCCTCTGATAGAACACTGAAAATACAGCGGTTGGTTAGAAACTCAAAAGCAAAGTGCAAATTGTATCACTCAGATGTAATGTGTTAGTGCTCCACATTCTAACCAGGCCTTTTAATTCTGTAACAACCATTAGTGGAAGGGCTGACAAATGGTAGAAACCTGAAAAAAAAACCTGACAGAAGAATTTCTCACTCTTCTCTTTCTTTTTCCCCTGCGCCCTACAAAGTGCAGAGGAAGTATGAGAGATTACATCAGCCAGGAAAAAGTAGAATCAAGAGGGAAGGATGTGATAGGAATTCCTCTGAAATCTCTTCTGTGATTAGAGGTATCGTGAAGCGTGTGAAGAAACACAGGGGGTTGCCTGGAGTTTTCTTATGATTCAGAGGAGCCATCACACGGTAGGGCAGACAGCTCTGCTCTTTATGAAACACCAGTATTTTTTGAATATATTTATGACAACAGAAGGGAAAAAAAAAATATTATATGCACTTCTCCAATTAGAAAGAGATAGGCTGGGTAGCCCGTTTGGAACTGAAACGCAAAAACACCCAGTGCCTTCTCTAGATTCGTGAACTAATGAATTAGAATCTATAATGCAGAGAGTACCAAGAGAGAAATGAATAAACTTTACCTATTCAGTTAATGCCTAATACTGAGTGTATTTCTTTTTGTCTTAAAGGTCTGTGCAGTGCAGAACTGAAAAGAAATTAAGCATAGGATATTTAGTCTATTAAATGGCTAAAACAAAGTTTTTAGTATAGGACAGGTTATGAAAAGACAGTTTTCTGCTTCCATGTTGTAAGATTGGAAATAAAAGAATGAGAAAAGTGCAAGTTTCTTAGCAATTTTAAGGAACATACCCCTGAAATCATGATGGATTTGGACATTACCTATGACTTTAGCTCTGGAACTTCCACACCTATAATTAATGCACAAAGAAACCATTATTTTCACTTTCTCAGTGGTGATATAAAATATCTTTCACTGGAACTAGGAAAATAACCTGTGATCTTTGCTCTTTGAACAAAGTTTCCTGGGTCTGTTTTACCACCAGAGTCACTGTGTCACTTGAACAGTTGTGCAGCTCATCCCACGTGTCTCCTCTCCCACATCCACGTGGCCTGGGGGCTTCAGCTGCTGCTGTGATGTCAAGGGTGGCACCCCAGGCAAAGTGCATGAGAGTCTCTAATTAAATACCTGCTTAGCTTTCGGAATTCAAGGTTGGAATTTGTGATAAAGTGTTAGTTTCTCAATGTAGGGAGGAATATAAGATGTACTGTCCTATTAGAATAATATTGTCTCTAAAAATTCAGTATTTCCTTGCAAAAAAGGAATATTAAAAAGGCAGACTGACGCGTTTTGGCAGAGAAGATGACAGGTAGAGCTTTTGCATGGTCCAGAGAATTCTATGGCAGAAGATTCTTCATTTTGCTGTGATTCTCCTTTGTGGTGCCTACACGATTGGCTTCGCATCCATACTGGTTGAGAAAAGATTTTGTTTGTTTGTTTTGACATTTGTTTGATCTTTGCACCTTCTGTTTATTCAAATTGATCAACGTTCTAGGCTGATGCTTGCTACAGGGTAACACAGTATATTACACTGTCTATATACATTATATGTGTATTACATTATATATATATATAACACAATATATAGCAGAGACCCAGCTACACTCTTCCAAAAGAGTTGTCTCTTCAAACGCAACGTTCCAGAGTTGTCCGTCTGTCTTAGTTGATGTCTTCCTCAGCCTGCTCCTCCTCCTTTTGGCATTTCCTGCTGACGTAACATTTTTCTGGGGAGGATAACATCAAAGCAGCCTGTATGCATGTCAATCCCCCAGTGATACTTAGCACGGCGCTCGCATTTCTGTTATGTAAATGCGAGAGAATCGCTGTTTGAGGAAAGCTGCTACAAAGCAGGTAGCGGTTTAATGAAAAGCACAGAGATTGAAAGGGGTTTGCCGGAGCCCTGCGTGATGTGAATGTTAAGAAGCCCATTCACGTCATCACCTTCCCTGCTGTACTTTCTATTCTCCCTCCTTTCTCAAGCCAACTCAAATCCAGGGAGCTGCGCACTAAGGAAAACCTTCAACTAAATGTGTAATCAGTCCGGCTACAATCAATGCAGCGCAGTTAATCACTTTTATGAACGGAATTAGCTTTTCTTTTTTGCTGTAACTGCATCTCTGTTGAGACTGGAGCACGAAAGACATATTTAGACTGTGGTTACTTTGGGAAAACATTTATAAACTCAAAAGGAAAACCAAGGTTATTCTTTCGAAGAGGAATGTTCAGATAGTGTGTATTTAAATAACAAAAGCATATGTCTAATGCATTGTTTAGCATGCAAGTTTAGCTCTGAGGATCTGACTCTTCTCTTGAAGTTGTGAAAACATAAACTAATACAGATGAAAAAAGATTTACTAAAACTCCTATTAAATGAGAGTTTCCCAGAGTCAAGGAATTTCTGCTCAAGTCAGTTGTGGGCTTACAGCCAAGCTAAGCCTATAGATGTCTGGAGGTACACAGGAACAGACAAACAATCACTGCAAGAGCCTTTTAGGTTCATGGAGCCAACATGGTTTTTGGCTCAGCAAGTCTACAAACTCTAAATTCTTTTTCCAAAAGATTAAAAAAAAATGAGTGCCTTTGCCACTGGGGCTCTGCAGTTCCACCAGACACTATTGATTTGTTGAGTTTGTTTGTTCACAGACACAAAAATATACCGAATAGTACCATATTCTAGAAGCAGGCCCATTGATTTAAGGGGACAACTCAGTGCATGTGCCCTGCGAGTGAATAATTTTAACTATCTTGTATGAACGTCTGATAAGGCAGAATTCCTTCTGTTTCTAAACCAGATTGTTTTGCAGTCAGCTTTCGAAAGCGAAGCAGCACGAGTCCATTAATAGTTGGATGCAGAGATTCATAGTGGAAAGGTACCAATAGTTGACATTTGTAGGAATGGCAGGAGAATGAGGCATCATATCCTTTTAAGTTGGTGGTTTTTTCCTGTATATATATATATACTGTCATTACTAAAAAGTCCATTGTAAATGCTGCAAAGTAAAATCATCTGTCCTTGTTGCATCCTTCAACATGAATGAAATATCAAAGCTAAGCATTTAACACCGGGGAAAAAAAAAGTAGACTGGATAGTAAAGTATTTCACTGTATTCAAATTTGGTTTGGCAGCACATGATACAGGAAATTAATGTTTTTGTAGAATTTTCTGAGTTCCTAATCTAGCAGTGTTTCTTTAACATAAGTAAATAGACTGTGGTATTTAAATGCCTTTGAATTCCAAGGGATTTGACACTCCCAAGTGTAATTTAAGCCTTTTAAAACTAATAAATATTTTATAAAAACACAGAATATATCACCGTATAATTACTTAGATTGTCTTGCCCAGTGTCTGAGAAGTTTTCTGTAATTCTTATCCACTTCTCTCAAAGAAAATCTTTGTTATATCAAGAAAGAGGGTATCTACCCAATTGCTTTTGATTTGTTTTTTCTTATTCACATCTTGTTTTCCTCACCATCCTTCTCAGCCTCACGCTAATGCAAATCAAGGAGCCAAGTTGCATGCAATACCTCAATTTCAAGCCTGATAAGATGACATCGTTAAATATTGTCAGTGTGTATTTTCATCAGAAGATTCTTTTTCAGCCACTTCTTTCTGCAGCGGCAAATTTCATCTAAAGTCAATGACAGAGTGGTTTGGGTTGGAAAGGACATTAAAGATGATGTAGTTCCAACCCCAGTGCCTTGAGCTTGGACACCTCCCACTAGACCAGGTTGCTTGGAACCCCTTCCAGCCTGGTCTTGAACACTTACAGTGATGGGGCATCCACAGCTTCTCTGGGCAACCTGTTCCAGTGTCTCACCACCCTCAGAGTGAAGAACTTCCTAATTTCTAGTCCAAACCTACCCTCTTCCAGTTTGAACCCACTACCCCTCGTCCTATCACTACAAGCCCTTGTAAGAAGTCTCTCTCCAGCTTTGCTGTAGGCATCCTTTAGCTCCTGGAAGGCTGTTCATCCCCTGGAATGGACACTGTTTTCTAACTGCTATGAAGAATTTCAGTTTTCTTCCTGACTGACCTGCTTACAATAATTAGCTTTTTCCTTATGCTGAACTGACAGCTACCTGAGAAGCAGCAGGCATTCTCAATGCTAATAATGCTATGCAGCCCAAGGCCTTTTTTCTTAAATTACTAGCATAAAGAAGATAGCAGCAAGTCATATTTGTTGAATAAATTGTGAAGATGTTTTAGCGTAAGAGAATTAAGGATGAAATCAAAATACACACACACAAAAAAAGGAATTAATATTATCTTTTCCCATAGGCTCTGGTTCACAAAGCACTTGGCTTACGATGACCAGGCTATGTGATTTTGATTCCATAAATGACTCCTGGTTAATGCTTAGCCATGAATTAGTATGTGACCTATCAAAGATACAAGGTTCTCCATCGTAGCTTGGGGATAACTCGACACAGTACTCCCATTAAGAAAAGAGGTTCCTCTCTACGTGCCCAGGGAGTGGCCAGGACAGCCACAGGTTAGCAGAGCATCTCAGGCACCGTGTCACCTTCTGTGTCTTTTCCCTAGTCGTTTTGACTTCATGCTGGACCACAAAAAACCACAGCTACTGTTCTCTTCCCTAACTTAACATTATGTCACGTGCCCACTCACATCTTCTAAGTACACACCTGAGCATTTGCACCAAACCTTACAGCAGCGCGGTCGCGCCAAGTAAATCCACAGTGGATCTTGACATCACGACATACATAACATTCCCATGTTTAGAACAGAAGACAGTTTACCCCTCGAAAACCAGTGCAACACGAAACATTCTCTGAAAATGAGTTTTGACAATAGATACGTAAGTTATTTTCTACTTTGAACATGTTTCAGAGTAAGGGAAGTCAGGAACTTGACAAGCATTGCACTTGCTTTGGGAGAGCTGCGAGGCAGAACGGGGACAGTGAGGAGCTTTCATTCAAGAGCAAAGCACGTGGAGCAGTTCTCCTGAAGGCCTGGATTCTATCGTTGAAAAGACATTTTTGTTGTATTTTTGTAACAATTAGCTAATGATTCCCAACCCATATGCTTGTACCAGATGTCTGAACCTTCACAGGCCAAATCATATTTATTCCTTCAGACGAACCATTTCATATTACTTAATAAGAATAGTCAAGATCATTATTTCAGTTCTCATCACTTCAAATCCAAACACAGCAAGTATGATGAATAACTGCTTCAATTTTTTCCCTTGATTAATGGGCTCTGTGTGTGCAGAAAAACGCTTCAGTCTTGAGGATGTGATTTCCCCAGTGAGGCCCTTGCTGGCCAGATCATCTTTCCTGGAGCAGTTGCCCTGCGCTGTGGAACCGTGGCTGTGATTCTAAAGTGCGAGCACCCAAAATGAAACTTTCATGTGGCACAGATGTTAACGGTAATAGCTGCCATTCCTCTGCATTTCACTGTGTCTCTCTGGCACTATTAAAAGTCATTGCTCTTGAAATACTTATTACCTGTAAAGCTCAGAACCTTTATCTGCATCATACTTGGTTTGAACTTCTCAGATCTCTTTCACTGAACTTCTCAGTCCCTATCAGCTCTGCCTGGCACGGTGAACATTCTCTTTAGCAATCCAAAAATGCTGCAAACCAAGCAACAGCAGAGTTTGGGGTTGAAATACTGCCACATGGGAGACACCAGAGCCTCAAAAAAAGTTCATAGGCCACGATGTATATCAGACTGGCATGACTCTTGATAGGAAACAGTGCTTTGTGCCAGGTCACCTGATCTGAAAAGGAAAGAACCTAAATAACAAGCAGCATGATGCTGATAATGCTCCTACATTTACATAGTGCCTCTCATCTCAGACGTTTTAAACTCTGCTGTGAAAGCTGCACAAGGACAATGTTCTGCCTCCCTGAAATGCCAGCTGTGGGCAGAAACGTGGTTGTTGTTTGGAACAGGAGTGGACCACGTGACACAAACAGTGGGGACAGGGCAATCCACCTTCTGGCTTTCAACAGGAGTGGATGAGGGAACAACTTTGAGTGCTGCTTTCCAAAGCATTTTGACCGCTTTTGACACCTCGAGATCACATTAGCGTGGACTTTCATCAGGGTAAAGATGACAATGGCACCATGATCAGCTGGTTTAATACAGATATAGAAAAACGATGACTTTCTGAATCATAAATATCGTATTTACCTTTACATCCGTGTATGTGTTTCCAATCTGCTGTACCTGCAAACGGTGTCGGGGCATCACTTTCTCAGCAGTACTTCGCACTTCCACTAACACTGCAGTCGTCTAGTTGCCTATGCATCTTTTCCCACAAGTCATACCTGCATTTCCCACAACTGCACTAGATGTCTGTGTCTTCTTTCAGTGGATTTCTAGGTAGGTTTTTTTCGACTCCTGTTCGTATCTTCCTTGTCTCTAAGCATTTATTGATTTTTGAGTCAAAGCAATGAGTTAAAACACAGGAGTGGGAAACAGAAATTGCGCAGAGGCAGGATGAAAGATAACAACCACTGGAAATAAGCATGGCTTTAATAAACATCGCTTCTCTGCTAGTTGAGAGTTGGTTCTATCAAGAGAACTCTTGGTAGATCACTATAAATTTTAAATCAAAAAAAAAGAGAATATACCAGTGCATGACTGTATCGATCCAAATTGTCCCTTAAGAATATTTCCTAATTTTACTGCTTGATCAGTTTTATTACCTTGCCCAGAACAGCCAGTCTCTGAGATACGCTGACAGGGCTCTATAAAGACTGCTATGCTGTAATAATGGATTCATTTTGACATACTTGTATCTCATTAATTAGACTGACCTGTGGACCAGATTTACCTGTATGCGATACTCACTAATACGAGCTCCACTTCAGTTAACTTGAGGATATCTATTGCTGAAAACTGAGTAACAAAACATGCTCTCCTTGTTCTATTTTACTCTACAAGTGGTATTGACAGTCATTCGGCTTGCAAGCAACAAAGAAGACAGTGCATCCATAGTTTAGAAATACTGCTGACTTTCTAATAAAGATCTCAGATAAATTTTCCTAAGATTATTTCCTCCTTAAGGAAGACCACATGCTTTCTTCAAATACATGATTTCCAATCATTTTGAGGCATCGAGTGGAGTTATCTCAGAGCACAATTGGTCATCTAGACACACAGATCAAGCCTGTGGAATAATCTTGCCAACAGAAAGTGGTAGGATGACCCTCAGACCGAAATAAGCTTACCTTCAGACTCCACTGTACTTGTTGGATGCAGTTTAGAAACCTTTTTCTTTCTAACTCTCCAAAGAATCACAGTTCCTGTTTCAAAATGTACTTTTTAAAAAGAGTAAGAAATTGGCCAATATTTTAACATCTCCACTAAATGGTTCTTTTTTTTTTCTTTTTTTTTTTTCCTGAGAAATCCTTGTTCTTTCTCTGCACCTAAACCAAAAAGTGCAAATCCTGTTATCAGTTAGGGAATGATTAGTCATGGAGCTTCATGACCATGTTTTGGGGATAGTAGCTGTGGAGTAGAAAAAGCCATTGGCTCCTTAAGAAGTAGTGATGGTCTGATAGACACATCTAACTCATCCTGGTATATCTTGAACTTCTACAAAATCATAATAATGATGTTAGTATTTCATGTAGCTTGCTGATTTTGTATGTACTTGTGGCCTTCTCTTAATCAAGTTCATGAAACTTTCTTAACAGCATGAAGAGAGAAGTCCAAGGAGTGGCTTGCGGAGATAAGGTTAGCTCAGGCTGGCGTGAATGCCTGCTAGGGTTAACCAGCGAGGCAATTTATTTGCTTCTGCTCTTTCCCCACTGTTTGCTTCACCATGAGGACAAATACAGGCTGTTCTGGGATGGCGTTAACATGGTTTAACAGTATGCCACAAGGTTTCATTTTGCTGGTGACATTGTCCTTTTCTGTGACAGCTTACCAGTTTGCCAGCAGAAATTGAAATATTGTCTATCGTTTCCCCGCAAAAGATGGGGTATTAATGAGATTTGAAAGAATAAATCTTATGAGAACTTCAGCAGTTCAAATCAAGTATGACATTAGATAGTAAAAGAAAAAAGACAAAAATCAGCAGGCCAGTCTGACATTACAGACAAGAACCAGAGAGCTTTGACTCACATGGAATTTCTGCCTGGATATATGACGTGGAAGCTGGACACCTATCAAAAGATATTAATGGGATACTTAAGTACCTCTGAAAACCAATGCCTTTGAAAAAATGCCAAGGATTATGTGGGATTAATTCATTCCAAATGCCAGGATTCCTCATATATCAACATTCTCTTATTGAAAAGGTGTTCATAAAAGAAAACGGTAAATATACAAAATATTTTAAGAGGAAAGAATGCTCTTTTGAGTCCTTTGACCTCATAAAGGAGACCTTATGAATGAGGTAACTACAGGACTACCTCTGGATACATAAAACTGATGGAACTCTCCTCACAGGGGGGAGAAGGTGCAAGGAGCAGCCCACAATAAATAGGGAATAAGAGAGCTTTTTTTTTTTTTCACATTCTAAGCGATATTGATGACTTTTAGAATGATTCAGAGATTGAATTAAAACACTTTCATTGAGTGATCATTTGAGCGATTTGGTTTCTAGTTAACTATTTCCTCATTGCTGATATGTAAATAATGATTTCTTCTGTTGCCACGCAAGCTGCTGCTAATTTGTCCTGAGAATTACCAGAGAAACAAGAAATAGCGAATAAGGTGCCCCGGTATATCTTTCAGTGTGTGATGGTTTCCTTAGCACATTTCCTACTGATTTTAAGTCCATTTTTCAAAATCTCAAGAAGAATTTTCCTCCATTTTTCTAAGAAAATGCTTATTATATAAACTTACTCTTTTTCTGCCTTTTTATTTCCTATGTGAAAATGTCCCATCTCTCTGTTTATTGTTAGAATTTCTCTGTTTTAGATCATTATTTGTTGTATTTTTGATGGATTATTCACTAGCCCTCTTCATTCTCCAAATTTTATTTCTGGAGAAACAGCATCTCTGACCTGCTGCACTAAATGGATCCATTTCTTTTTATATGACATTCAAGTAGTGAATATCCTAAACTCCTCTGTTAGTACTGAACTCCTCTTACCATTATTCTACCTGTTCCCTCCATCTCCATGATTCAAATGCAAGTTTCAGTGGTTTTTCTCTGCTTCGAATGTCTTTTTCCTCTGTAAACCATGAGGTTGTTTTGTGCATAACTAAGGAAAACTCTCTTCTGTGTGCCTTGGCAACGAACAATTAAAATCTCTTGACAATGGGCAATTAAAAACCCTCCTTAGCATTCTGTAATTTAGGACGTTGTCATTATGAGCTCATTGTTCATGCTGAGTGACCACTCACAGCTGCCTACATATGTCTTTCCTGCTTTTAGGAACGTGGCTCCTGCAGCGCGTTTACTTATGGCAAAGAATTGCAGAAATAGGTGCTGTTGTTGAACCACCTCCCCCGTGTCTTCCAGGGAAGCAACATTTCATAGGCTGAAAGAGAAGTTAGAAGCATCTTTACTATTCACGTGGTATCAACACTTGCTGATATACATGTCACTTGGTTTCCATCATCTGTAATGCTTAGCATTGGAGTCTTCTTCTTTGGAGACTTTCAAGACGTGTCTGGATGTATTTCTGAGTGATCTGCTCTAGTTTTGCCCTGCTCTGCAGGGGATGTTTGATGATCTTTGGAGGCCGGTTCCAACCCCTAACATTCTGTCAGTCTTGGTTATTTTGAGAAAGTCAAAATATTTGCATTTCAGGACAGACAGAAAGGTACAGCCGCTGAGCTGCATGTTGCTCAGCGTTTCACCTGAGGGTTGTAGTACAGGATGATAAAAACTCTCACACAGGACCAGACACCAATAGTAGAATACTGGGGAGAGGGGAGAAAAGGATTTTATCATCCCCACATTGTTTCTTCCACTCTTTTTCTCCGTTTGTTACCTTCTCCTGGATTTTGAATGCAGGTCACTTCCAAATCACCTTCTCTGAGATACCTAAGGCCAGAGCTTGAATTTTTTAATGTTAAATGAACGAATTGCTTCACAAGCTGATGCTGACTGTCCATCTGATTATGCAATAGGCAAGAAAGATACTGCTAGAGAATAATATGAATAAAGAAGAGGAGAGAGATGAGAAGAGAACAAGGGAAGCTGGTGGGGAGGGAGCTCTAACATGCTCTTCATTCAAGTGATAATTGCTGTGTCTGAGTTGTCAGGCTGATGACACTACTGTCTGTCTTAACTCAAACAGAGGTAGTTTCCATGTAAACTAAAAAGCAGACGTGTCAAATTAATCCTTGCTAGAGTTGTAGTAGTTTCAGTACAGTTACAGAAGACACAGTTTCTGCCGTAAAGAACCCCTGAAGTCCGTACAGTTTTTCTAGGCTTTGCATGATGTTTAGAATGAAGAAGGTGGGCACGTCTGTGCGGAATAAAGCTGAATACACTTTGTAAAATTCCCAACTGTTACATTTATATTTTAAACATATCACCCACGTTATAGCTAAAATGCACCACAGGTTTTTTTGTAATTATTTTTTACTGGAAAACAGTTGGTGGAGAATTTGAGTAGGAAAAAACCAAGCATTGCATTGGCCTTGGATTCTTCTGAGTGCATCACTACAGCAGGTCAACAAGGATACTTGTTGGGAGCTTTTTGAGTATTAGGTAATCAGAAATAATTCCATTTTGTTTTATCACTAGAGCTCTTCACAAATACAACCTTATAATTTTTTTGTCTCTCGGAATCCTATAATGATAATTCATGAAGCTCCGTCTTTCCAGCTCCTGTCATCACTACAAGGACATCAGGGAAGAGGTGAAAGTTTCATGTTTAGTAAAAAAATTAACCCAAACAAACTAGAAAAGTAGCACTCGGAAGAATCTACAAAATGACTCTGAGGAGAGAGGATGAGTGTATATTATTGCTCAGCAATATCTGGTACTTTTGTAGTTCATTATGTGCAATGCTTCATTTAATATCAACAGTGTCACTAATTTCTCCAGCAGAACTACAACCTCCATTTCTGTCAGCATGGCAGGACAGCTGTTCTCAGAAAGAATGGCATTGAAAGGATTCAATTCTTTCCTTTTTAGATTTTAAAACAATGTAGATGTTAAAACAATGGTGCAAAACACCTCAGGGCAAATTGTAACATACTTTTTGCTTTCCTGGCCTATGCAAGCATGGTAATATTTATCGTGCCTCATGCATTTTTTTCCTTCATTACAAGTAGAAATGCAAGACTTCAAACCTGTCAGAAACAGATGTATAAATATATTGCACTTGGTAGGAATATTTCTTTACGCAAGCGCAGGAAGCATCCATCTGACCCACAGTGTCCATTTAGGAGACTGTCTTCAGGACAGACTCAGCAAACATGCAGCTGCCTTCCCATGGGGTTTTAGACACAGGAACAGGAACGGAGCTTTGCCTGACACTCCACCATCCAGACAATGTTCTTCTGGCAAATACTTCTTTATTTTTTTTGCAAAAACTGGAACGTTTCTAAAGCTGCTTTCCAACTGAGGTAGCCAGAAACACTGCAATACTGAGATGTTCTGCTCTTTTTCTAAGAAATAAACATTTCATAAACTTGTCAAAGTAACTCTGAGGTGTTACACACAGAGTTCTCAATGTTACGCTACATGTGTTGGTGTGGTTCCTGCCAAAGCAAGGGAAAATGTAGAATCAGGAATTAGGAGGGCAAGAAAGTGTTGTCAGCATTATGTCTGGGAAGAAACCATGAAAGTATATTATAGCTCAGCAGGATCCAGTATCTTTGCAGTTTCTTGACATAAAGTACCTCATTTAATGTGATCTGAAAGTGTCATCCACAGCATCCAATTTAGTCTGAATTTTGCTTCCTCATATAATACATTGTGAAGTAATGGAGAACTGGAGAAGACTGATCTCTTCTGAATTTGTGTTGCCACTCTGTGCTGCCCAGAGCGGCCAGAATTTGAGGGTGGGGATTTTGCATAACGTGTCGCAAGAACGTACGAGAAGGTTACAAGACAGAGCAATGCATGACAACGGTGTCTGACTGCTTATATTAAGGTTGGAGACAATAAAGTAAATTTCTTTACATAATGGCCTGGAAGATTAGTTACGCTTGATAAAC
>JANHGA010008125.1:0-12512 GCA_027560355.1 Halcyon chelicuti | reverse complement strand
GCTTGATAAACGTGACTTGAGAGACTTTCATTCAGCTCAGAGTTTTCTCTGCGAGCAGAATTACATCGTTTTAAAGGCTCTGAACGTATCTGCTTTATAGATACGGAAATTTTACAACATATTCCTAAATCTCCAGATAATAAATATAGACCATTAAATTGCTAAATGTTGCTCAGATCTTTTATGGAGATGGTGCTAATCCAGTCGTTTCTTGGAAGATACATAAACCAGTTTCTAATTGATCCTCAAAGAAGTGCTAGTAAAAATGAGCTAATGGTGGTGGGGATGCAGAAGTACCTTGGCCAAATAGCTTCCATAGAATATTGCAGCTAGACTTCATATATGGAAGTCTTTGTACAATACTCTGCTCAGCTTGTAGGTCAGCTTGCCATGACACTAAATATGGTTGCTGGGAATGCTGGAAATGGAGTAATGGTCTCAGCAAAGTGTTTCATTGACCATCAGTGGTACACAGGTTGAATTAAAGTGATTAAAGTAAAGCCTTGAGAGTACTGGGTCTTAGTTAGCCTGCCAATCTTCTGAGCTGTATATGAAATCATAACCTCTTAGGTTAAAAGAAATGGGGCTTTAGTAAAGTGTTAGTAAAAGTGGAACGTGTATATGCTTGCTTCTGGTGATGAAACTCTGATGAATACCATGTCTTCTGCTCTCAGGGGGCTATGCTGTTAGCTTCTTATCAAAGACAACATTGAGATTTTTGAACTTCAGACGTTTGGAACAGAGATTTTATAAATACTAACTCTTAGTGGTATGCAAATATTTTAGAAGAAAATGAGAATTTAAAATAATTTAAACTGTGGTCCAGCGAAGCTGTGGGTGCCCCCTCACTGGAAGTGTTTAAGGTCAGGTTGGACAGGGCTCTGAGCACCCTGGTCTAGTGGAAGGTGTCCCTGCCCATGGCAGGAGGGTTGGAACTAGATGATCTTCAAGGTCCGTTCCAATCCAAACAGTTCTATGATTCTATGAAAGAAAATTAGAACAATGGAAGATAAATTTAAAAAAAAAGTAAAGTAAAAAATTATAGAGAATAAAGAAAAATTCAGTGTATCCTCATATACTTACTCATCACAATAGTGCAACTCACCTGCACGAGACTTCCAGGAGACAGTGAGCTGAGATCCCGAAGGTTTAGATTACAGTTCCTGTAAGATTTTTGCATATTCTCTCCTAAATAAGATGTAGCCACCCCCTTAATCCAATCTTCCCATTCTCAGAATATTTGAAATGCAGATTCATCCCAGGCATCAACCTACGTCTGCAGTGAGGACAGTCTTCTCACACAGGTATTCTGGGAAATATAAACCATGAAATATCCAGAAGGAAGCTAGAGCTCTAATCTCTTTGGGACCATTTCATGTGTTTGAAAGACGAGGGATGACCTGACATAAGCAAGAAACCATCCCAAGGTCTCGTCTGAACTGTCAGAAGCCTTGAGAAGATACTACGTCTACTGCGGACAGGCTGGGTACATAAACTGTTCCGGAGGGATGTTTGTCTGAGCTCTTCTTAATTCTGCTCAAAACCTCCTGCAAAGGCAACGTCCCAGCCTGCCCAGATGGCTTATTCCAACACTTAACTGTGCCTAATACTGGGAGCCTGCTTCTTGAAATCTGACTTTTAGGCACTTCCATTGCATAGACGACTTAGAGGTGTGCTCTGCTGACTCTTTGAAAGCAAATCATTTACAACATTGAACACGAGTAGTTGTGGCCAAAATTTATTACGAAAAAGTATTACAGGCTGAAACTTTTAAGAGGAATTGGAGAGGGATGGCAGCCCATTCTGATTCGGTGACTTTATAGCAACAACTGGAAATGTGGCACTAGTGGAACACAGTAATCCATGGGGGAGCCACAGCCGTAAATTGTTTGCTTCAGTTTTGAAATTGGTGAGAGGAGAAGGAAAATGTTGAAACCTTTGCTTTAGCATTGATTGAAAATGCAATGCTGATTCCGAGGGCGTCTCTATTTGTGGCTCCCAGTTCTCTTCCAAACATATTTGTCTTCAGAAATAGCTGAAATAGATGTTATAAAGCCTCCTTTTTTCTAAACGAGACACGATATCTATTCAAGTTGCACATTGTCTCTCCCAAAGTCGAGTTCTTGCGTTACGGGATTCTAAGGTCACGAAGGGGGATCAAGAAAGCTAAGCATCATCCAGCTCAGTACCCCTAAGGCTGCTTTTGCAGTAGATCATCTTATTTAGCTGTGTCTCCCGCACACTCTAAGCTTTTCTATCTTACGTTCTGTAAATAGAGGAGACTCCCTGCTTATGACATACTGCTACAGAACAGGTAGTGATCTAATGAAAAGCAAAAGAAGACAGAGAAGGGGTTTGCCGGAGCCCTGCGTGATAGGAATGCTAACAAGTCCACTCACGTCATCAGCTTCCCTGCTCTCAGCCCCCCACCCCCCTTCCTTTCTCTTTTATGAGCCAGCTTGAAATCAGGGAATTACATGCTAAGGAAAACCCTTCAGCTAAACATATAATTATTCTGCACAGGATCAGTGCAGCACAGTTAATCAGTTTACCAACTGAATTAATTTTTATTTTTTCATGTCTGCATCTCCTGGTGAGAGTGGAGAAATTCTAGATTTACCGGGGAAAAAATGGCTTGCACTTGTGAAATGAGTATCCAAAGCTGAGCATTCACTACGAGAGAAACCTCCACTGCAGGCTGTTCTGACAGACAAACCTTCCTGTCAGTCCCCGAGACCTGGAATAACAGACTCCGTGTGGAGTTGTTACTTACAGCTACTGGAGAAATAACTGGTTTCCTGTTTTAATTTTCAGCTATTTCCTAACAGTCCATTCTCCAAAAGTCACAGCTGTATTTCCTTGCACCGCATTTCATTTCGTTTCACTGGATTCTTTTGAAAAGTTAGTATTTATTTGGACAGAGGTGTCACTTCACCATGAATGAGTTCTCCTTTTAAATGACCTACTTGTAAACTGCTTCACTTAGGAAGCACAAAATCTGAAATGCTGTTGCTTGTAAAGGTACAGAGAAAACCTTTTAGATTCACCGACGATGAAAGGGCAAACTGTCATGCTCTTGTTAATTCTCAGTGCAAACAGGAGTCAGCAGTAAGACATCATACCTGCCCTCCATGCCCCCTCATAAACCCCCAAACCGTGTAGCAGATGACATTCCATCGTGCATACCGGCATATTAACATAGGTGGTCTCTGCTTCAGGACTGCTCACTCCCGTAACCTGTTTGCAACTGCAAAGTGCCACCCAGTTTCACCGCAAGCTCTTGGGTCAAAAAGCGATCACAGTTTCCAAGCAGACGTAAATACTGAAGTGTAGGTTGTCACTAATTCGTGTTAATATGTTAATAACCCCAGGAAAAGGTTTAAATTGTGTAAGAATTGGGTACATACCAGGAGAATTACCGGCTTGTTTTCTGAAGTGAAAACCATTTAGAGAAATTTAAAATATTAGAATTTATTTTTTTTCAGAAAAAAGAATAGTGACTGAAAACTGTTGTTAAAAATATCTTCACAGTTTATGTTTTCTGCTCCTTTGAAAACTCTCTGTTTACCCACAGTGCCTTCTGCCATGGGTTTGCTAAACTTTACCAAAGATTTTTGTATAAAGAGTTTCTTTCACACAAAGGTATCGAGAGTCTTCACTTCTAGGTCCTCTATAAGCCTCAAGAATCAATTTCTAAAGACTCGCGTGGCCTTTTCAGGTTGTCCACGCCATCAGATGCAGTTCCCAAGTGGAATTCCAGTTGAATGCCTTCCCGAGAGAGGAACTGTGGATAAATACAAGATGCCAACTTGTCATAATAATGTTCCTTAAAGCCTACCAATTCCTACTTGTTTGGCAAGTAACATTTCCTTAAGGAAGAGAACAGAAGGGTGTCTCCTCTTGGTTGGGGCTTAGGCTTACAGCTGCTTCTTCTGCTAACAGCACACTGTAACCGGGACGCATTCTGGGTAGCCGGGTCTCAAACTATTAGCATCATTTTTGTGGCTTTCTTCCACCTTCTCTTCAATGATTTGGTGTCTCCGGTACTTCCTGCCAGTTTATGTCACAACATGTACTTTGCTAAGTTACGATAGCTTCAATAATTGTGCCCAATCCAAGTTAAAAAGACACACCGCTATCATTTCTCTATGAAATATTTATAATTGACAGCTTCTACAAATAACGCTAATTGGCTGCAGAGTTTTAAGCCAGAGAAGGTATATTCCTCTTGTAATATTTGTGACGTCGTTTATTAGCATGTTGCTTTCTCTAGCAAAGGGAACATTCCACATTCACAGCGTGGTAATTTTTCCTAAGTATCTTCACTATGTCTTTTAATGCTGCCCAAGTGTACCTTTCAGTAGAGAAGACACACGGAAAAGCTGCCTCATCACTTGACTGTTCCTACTCGTGCAGACCTTCGACCTCTCTAATGCATTTATAGCTCTTTAGCAGAATGACTATTGCTGATGGAGCTGACAGGCAGAATATATGCAAACTACAGGTAAACAGTGGCCACGATTGGGCAATTTGTGTGCAGTAAGGGATTTACAAGTAGTTTCAAACTCATTCTGGTACGGTTCCATTTATGTGTGTTAGGTCTTGTCTTTGGCTACAATTGCAGTATGCGTTTCTAAAGGTAAACACCGGGATATAAAAGGGGCTTGTAATTTTAGCGTGGTAAAAATGGACAAATGTGCAACTTCCCTGTTTGTGGATGTGCAGCACTCCTGGTACCGCAGAAAATACCTATCCTGTGAATGCTTCAGTAAGTTCATTGCATTACACTTATTTATGCTTAAGCCCAGAGGCACGCCACTGCCAACACTGTCTACTCCAGACGTCCCTATGGATGCAGTAGGCAGTCTTGGTACAGAAATTTAACTCTCAGGCAACTCCATACATTTGAAAACCTTCTGTATGTATGACCTTGCTTCCCGTGGTATGGACTACATCCCCAAGATGGAAATCGTTTACATCAAGGAGGATAAGAAAGTAGCAGGAAGTGTTTTTAAATTTAGCAACAAGTCTTATACACACTTTGACCTTTAATTTACATTATCATTCCAGTAATGACTTAAAACAGCGTAATGATCTGTCCACTTTTTATATCTTTCATGTACTGAAAACAAAGTTTTGAATCAGAAAAGTGTTTTGCACGTACATTAGGAATTGATTTCACATAATGACATTGGAGTATGGGAATCAATCCCATCTCTGATGATTTTGGGACCCATCCCAATGACCTGCTTCAGACCTCCCAAGTAACCTGAGTTCACAGACACCTGAGAAACAAACTACAGACATTCCCTTAGATGCCATTAGCTTCATAATACTCTGTGCTTGTTAAAGAACAGTTTGCTCATAACTGTAATGCGTCTGATGAGCACCTAAACAGCCCAATTTCAGTTAATTATGGAGACGGAGCTCAGCAAAATGAAATCAAAATCATTTCCTTATTAATGATAATACTTACAATAATGATAATGAAAGCTTAAAGGATATTACAGTGGTTGTTCAATTCAGCCCTTCAGTAAGTTCAGTAATCGCATTACAGAAATGATTTCCATGAGTAACATATAAACAAAATTTGCACCTCTTCCCCTTATATAATGGACATCCCTTGGAGCAGAAATTATTTGTCTCCGAGACAGGCAGCTCGTCAGAAGCAATGTATAACACCACCAATGCATCCGACTGCGGAAACACGTTCTTCCCCACTCAGGAGAAATCTCAAACACTTGTCATCATCACAAACAATTCTTCACCCTCCCATCCAGCCCCGTCTGTTTGCAGCACGGCCGAGCATTATAAGGCAAAACGTGTCACAGCGTACGGCTCTGTTGTCAAGCTGGGAACGGGCAGGGAAATGATCGTTCCTGTCAAGTTATGGGGAAGAGTTTCCCCAGCGCAGCGGCACTCAGCCCTGCGCACGCCCCGCACGGCACGGGCTGCACCCTCCACGGTGCCCGCGACGGCTGGGGACACGGGTGCGTGACACGCGACAGCGGCGGGAGCAAGAGCGGCCGGGGAGCCTGAGCAAATCAGGACATGGCACTAAAGGGGCAGAATTCCTCAGTCCAGCCCCCCGCACCTTCTGCTCCTTGTGGTACCCTAAACTACACACGAGTGCTGCACAGCCACTGCATCGGATCACCTGATATGAGCAAAACAGACCTAATCAGGGCAAATTTAAAGCAACCAAACATAATAACGTACCACCATGCAAGGCGTAATGGAGCCAGGAGACACAGACACTTTACGTCTGCATTTATCAACAAACGCATTTGATCCCTATTCAGTTCTCAGCAGAAATTCCCCCAACATGCTGCACAGCTTAAGCAGCCTCTCTCCTCAGTCGTGTCTTTAGAAACTACTGTGCAAAGCAGCATAGGGATTACTGGAACTGAATAAACTCTTCCCAAAACAAAGAATGCAAGAGCAGATATGTAAATTGCAAGGAACCGAAGTACAGACAATACATGGTAATAAAGGATCGTACCTTTCATCCAATCCACTACTTGCTTGGGCGTCCACTTGCTAATAGGTTCCATAACGAGAGCCATCATCAGATCACTTTATCATTCACACCAAAATCGGAAAAAAGGAGAGAAAAAAATAGATCAGAGCATGGCTGGGCTAAGAGAGCTGTAGGATTTTACAGTGCAGTCCAAAGAGAAGATGATGCTTTGTCCCTCCAGGTTTCTCCTGCACTGATTCAGTAATGTATAAAATTACACTGCTTGATCAGCTCTGGCACCTCCCCCACTGCACACAGCCTGCAACACGCTGGAGCACAGAGCCAGGAAATGGTGCAGTACGTATAGACTTACTTACCAAAGCCTCTACCCAGTGATCTACTTATTAGACTGGCACAAATATAAAATTATATTACACAGAGAGCAATTCGAGCTGGAGCTATTCCAGACGCTGAGTTTTAAGGAGCTTTATTCCGACAAGCTCTGGGATCTTCATCAGGGAAAATATCACTACTGTAACTTGATAGCAGATTGTCTTGGCTTCATTGTGAATATGCTGACTGTCACTCAGTTTAAAGAGCAGAGAGAAATATCAGAATATCACTTGGCATCTGGCAAAATGCTGAGCATCTCCATCTTCACAATACGAAATGTTGCTGGAGTCTTGTACTATATAATCATGCAATTCAGAATGTCAAACGCAGTATAAAAAGTCTTGCCCAAGAAAAAAACTGTTGGAAGAAAACTCTCATTTCTGGCCACGTTCAGAGCCAATATATTTCCTCCTATGATCCGCTCATTTTATAGTGAAAGAATGACAGCATCGAAGAGTCAATTTTTACTACTACAGCACTTTAATATAGACAAGTATAGCAAGTATTTTGATTCAGAGCACTGGGACCATTCGTCAATGTCTCCCTTTTGTTAGGGAGGAAAAAAAAGGTTTAAAAATCCTAGTGCTGAGGTTTACTATCCTTCCATAAGATGAAGGTGAAACATTTTAATCAGACATGCCAAACGGCGCTTTTTGGACGCTTTTGGGATTCTTTGCACCTCACGCAGCACAAGTTCTGCATCCTGTGCTTGAAGAGGTGAGTGTTTTGTTTGCTCCCTTGCCTGAGAAATGCAGCCCCACTGTTTTCTCTTAGGGGGAGAAACTCAGACTCCAGGGGAAAAAAAAAAAAAGACAGAACAAAGCGGTCCCACCTTTCTTCTCAGTGATCTTTCAGCCGAGTCTTTTCTTCCTGCACTGCTCCGAGTTCCACCAGAACATTAGGACAAGATGATGATGTTACCGTGTCTGCCTCACTCCCCCAGAGCTGTGTTCACTTCCCAGGCTGAGAGAGATCTGGCCTCCCTTTCTCACATGGGGAAACCTACAATCTAAATGGAATATTTATGCTGTCCTGTTTCAGGGCTCTTCTTTAAGTCTAATAGAGATGAGGATGCAGACAGGCATCCTTTTTCCCCACCCCCCTCAACTGTCTCCAAAGAGATGTTCCATTCTCAGCTCAGTGATGCACTCTATCCTTTTTTTATTTTTTCTTCTGCTTTGAGAAGTGGTGTGATTAGTATTCTATGATGCATTTTGAGTGCTCAGAGCACAGATCTCCTTTACAAAAGGATTCACATCTATTCTCCTTCAAGAAGGCCCTTTCCAGCTGAACAGCATGTCAGCTTCCTCTAGGAGCTTTGGGAGACCACTTTCAGGAGCTTTAGTTCTGTCTAAATAGCTGTTTACAATGGGCATAATAATGACAAAGATTCCCAACACACAATACTTCTCTTTTTAGGCAACAGTGGACTTGAATTGAGATACACAGAATAAATATTTCCATTAGTTATTGGAAACTGTAGAAGCTGTTTGTTTTGGAGCTAGGCGTTCTTAAAATTGTTTTTCCACATGAAATTCTTTTAAGTTCAGTAGAAGCATGGAAGAATTTGAAGTAAGCTATGCTGTGTATGAATTTAGTATTTGGACACAGTTGCCTTAAATAATCTTCATTCATGATCGCTTGGACCGTTTCCCTAATTCCTGTAATTTGACAGACATTCTGTCAGTGTCCTCTTGTCTCACATTTCCTACCTGGACTTGACCAGGCAGAAATGATTTTTTTTGTATATTTTGACGTATTTCTGAAAGAGCTTGGAGCCTGATTTCAAAGCCCATCAATGTCAGTGGGCATACTGCCATTCACTTTAATTCTCCTTGGATGACAGAAGAAGCCCCAAACTATTTGTTTGGAATCCGTACTTCGTGTTCAGAGTGCAAACTTTTAAGAACTTTCCCATCTCCCATTACTGAGGCTCATCCCCACACAGATGGTTTGAATTTCCAGTTACTCACGCTGTCATTCACCACCACGGTGCTAGTCCAGTAACATTTATCTGAAAGAGTCTGACTTTTAGGTAATCTCCTGTGGGTTTTTTTATAGATACTAGTCACAGTTTATCTGTATTTTGGGTTTCTACAACCTTCTGGACAACCATCCACTTTTTGGTGCTACCTCTTGGAATGAAATATTTCAAGCTGTTTAAAAACAGTAACCCTGTTCCTCTCCTTCCCAAGCAGATGATTTATTCAGGTTCATTATCCAGGGCACAGATCGGTGCGTGGAGCCGTAGTTTGTCACAAATCACTCCAAAACCAGCCAAATGCCCCTGCAACTTTCCTCATGGATACACTCACTGTGGCAGTCCGTGGATAATTGTGCCTAGGTGTTTCCTCTCAAGAAAGATTTCTTTCTCACATGCCATCGTATGAGGATGTCACAGAAACATGGGAAGCCTTGTCTAGATCAGAAGAGGAACCTGTGATGGACCACGGATTTCAGTAACAGATAAAACTGAGGCAGAGGAATCCAAGATGCATCTGGCCTATTTCTGTAACCACAGTTCAAGTCAGTTCATAGCACTTTTTAATCTAGGTTGCCCAGTATGGCAGCTGAGGGAATGACTCTGAAATGAGTAATCATGGAATAAAGCCACCCATTGCATGGGGCTATCGTCCTTGTTACTGACATGGTTCTAAACATAGCTGTGCAACAGTTCAGCCACCTGCCTTACAGTTATTGTCAGCTATAGGTCACTGTAGTAAAATCAAGTTTGAAGAGTCACTAAACAAGGAACTTTTTTTAAAAAATAGGCAAAACTGCGTAATCCCTAAAGCTATTCCCTGTGGTTTTCTGTCCATTTATTGCAAGGCTTCTGCCTCGATCTATCCCCCCAGCCTACCTTGCCTTGCTTCCAAATACCGACATAAAAGAAACAATGTGTTCCCATGATTATGTTTTTCTTCCAGGCTGAATATAGCAAACCAACAGCAAAAAAAAAAAAGATCAAGGAACATCTTTCTCACTATTATTCTATCTAGGTCATGTAAATGAGAAATACTTTCTGACTGAAGTCTGCACAGGCACTGGAGCCAAGTAAGGCATTTGAAACAGAGAAGGGAAACAGGCGTTTCACTATATGATGCAGCGTTGTTGTCAAAAGCCTATATAAAATAATCTGGTAATTTCAGGCTATCATCACTGCTATCATCTTTGACAGCAAGGGCCCAGGGCTGAACAGACTGGTTGAAAGGTTTCGCATCCCTCCTTCTTCACAGCAATAACGCTGGTAGTTCTTCGGCTTTTAAACGCTGCCTGGTATCTGTGGGATTACTAATTAAACCATCATTCTCTGTATTTTCATGGTCACTGTGGGAGGCAGTTAAATGTTCTTGTGTATTTCATGGCCAGCAATAACTTCCCAATTAATGATTATGCTCAAAGCTGGTAACGTAGCCAGTATAACACTTCGGGCCATGCGATATTTCTTGCCGTGTTCGTTTGGTAACAATTATTCTCATATTCTTTGATGAGGAAAGGACCCACATGTTGTGATCTGAGGCCTTTACCAGCAGGTTAGCTTAAGAAAATCTGGACGTTGCATCCAATTGCCATTATGGAAAAGCATCAGCGTGCAGTTTCAGGTTAAATAAATAATGAAACCCCTCAAAAAGTGGCATGTAATGTTTTAACATAAAACATTTATAATTTATAGTATTAATGGAAATATAGGCAGAGTCTCTAAGGAAATGACTGCTGATCTCTTGGTTATCATTAAAGGTTTTTTATCATGTAATATTCATGTATCATGCAGCTGCTTTGTGTGGAAAAGAACTTTCTTAAAAACCAGAATGCTGCTAAAGTATTAAGTTTTGACAGCGCTGGTCTAAGCTGGGTTCTGCGTGATGCTGCTTTCACACAGTCTCTTCTTTGCATCGTAATCTTCAAGACTCAAATGTTCCAACGATGGAGGGCAAGAAAAAAAGTTTGTGCTGTGAGGAACAAACCCCCCAGGTTACATTTGTCGTAGGCATCAACAGACATTTCTACTTAATCTTAAAGCTTTGCCTTAACGCTGAGTTTACAAGCTGCAGGGCTGGATTTTGAGTGTCATCGTGTGCGTTCAGAAGAGTTGGAGGAGGCTTCCCATGCTCCGAGCAGCCCATGCAAGGGCTGTAAGGAAAGGGTGAGACCGCTCCCAACAAGTGTCAACAAGAAAGTCCTGCTGCTTTGGAATTAACTAGCTGGATATACTAACCAAGCATGTGTTACATCCTCTCCAGTACACGCTCCAGCTGGTGCTGGGAGGTGTCTTCGGTATTTTCACCCTCACTCTCCTTTCTCCGGGCAGAGCTGTAAGGGCTGCCAGGGCAGAGCACTCCCTGCAGAGCCAGCCCGCAGAGCCCGGGCGCTCTGTTCCCCATTCTGGAGTGCCATCTGCTGGCACCGTGCTCTGCCAGCCACCGACCCGCCCGGAGCTGCCCAAACGGGCATCGCCTGCCCGCTGGGCAGCCACTCGGGACTTCCTTCCACGTGCAGGATTTTAAGCGATAAAGATGGGTGGAACCATCCCAGTGGGACTGTGCCCACGTCCACCCTCAGCAAGGTGAAGTTCATGAAAATGTTCAGCTTTGCAAGCAAGAAATGTTCGTCTTATAAGATAGGAAGCGAGAAGTTAATTTTTACTGCTGATGTTGATTGTTACGGCATTTTATGACTCTTTTTTTTTTTCATAGGAGCCCACGGTAGCCTCTGCTATTCAGGCACAGGTGTTGTATTAAAATTCCAGCTTTTACATGGAGCTTCACTAGAAATTCTTCTTTTTCATGCTCCATTAGGTGATGTAACTGTTTTATTAATGTGTGTTACTGATAACACATGATAACTTACATTACTTTGGTATTAAAACCCCCTTAACAAATGAACGGAAATCAGGGCTAACATTGAAAAAATGCAAGAAATGCTCAGTTTTTCAGAACTAGAGAGAAATCATTTCAGAATCGCTTGCTAAAAAATGTATCTTGACACTGCTGAGGTGTTTTTGTGCAGTGCTTTTTTCTTTGCATATTTTAGTGTTCACAAAAGCTCCTGTTCTGACACCTCTTGAGAACGAAGCTCCCTATTTAGCCAAAACACGTATGGTATGGACAGAGGCAGTGCAAATTTCATCCTCTCTTGCCATGACTTTTATCGTAATATCTTTTTTTTTCTTTTATTTCAGAAATTGCCCTTTAGGTACGTTATAATTCCTTGACATCAGTAGTGGTTTATGTAAGATGGATTCTCTAGCTTATATATCTCTAGGAAGAAACAATCACTTTCTGCCGCCATATTCAGAGTTTTAAATGTACTTTAAGTATGTTAATGTAAAAGGTATCTAAAGCCATACAAAAAAAATAACATAAAAAATACGGACTGGAACATCTCTGTGCCGAGGAAAGGCTGAGAGCCCTGGGGCTGTTCAGCCTGGAGAGGAGACTGAGAGGGGAGCTGAACAATGCTGATCAATATCTAAAGGGCAGAGGTCAAAAGGATGGGGCCAGACTCTTGTCACGGGTTCCCAGTGACAGGACAAGAGACAGCGGGCACCAACTGGACCCCAGGAGGTTCCATCTGAGCAGGACGAGCAAGTTGTTTGGTGTGAGGGTGTGGGAGCCTGTGCCAGGCTGCCCAGAGAGGCTGTGGAGTCTCCTTGTCTGGA
>JANHGA010008124.1:0-25726 GCA_027560355.1 Halcyon chelicuti | reverse complement strand
TCTCTAATAAATTTAATTTACAACAAAACCCTTTAATCAGACCCAATAATATTATCTGTATTTTAAACATTAGTTATTATCTGGTCTCCTGCTTAAAACTGGCTTGCTCACTTGAGGGCTTGAGTCTATGGGTGCTGATTCCTCAGATCGGGCAAACCCAGCTGTAAGGCACAATGGGGAGGAGAAATGGGGCATTGGGGCTGGTAGAGAGGTCAAATTCAACTGGGTGACCCAGTGCTCGTCACCAAGTACTCTGTTGTCCTAGAGGAAAGCACGTCATATGAGTGATGTGGAGCAGCACGCAGTCTCTCAGTTCCCCAGGTTCATGTTTGAGCCATGGATGAGCCAAACCAGGTGGAAACAGACGGCCAGGAATCCGGTGCCCAGGAGATCTCCCAGGGCAGTGAGGTAGGGGATGGAGAAATTATCTGGATCCAGCGCCTTCCTCCACATAAGGCGCACAATTAGGTCAGCAACGTAGAGCAGGATTCCCACCTGAGGAGAAGCAAGAGAGACCTTGCTGTGAGGCAGGCACGAAGGTAATGCACAGCCTCCCTCAGTTCACAGCCAAAATGATGTGGCCGCAGCCAAGGTACCGGAGCTAACAGGGATCACGGAGAGGTAACACCTTTCCCAGAGAACTGCTGTTTCTCTGCAGGATGGTGCTGTGCCAGGATGGGTGTGGCCACCTCAAACCCTTGGGGACTCTATTTCCTGGCATCGCCCAGGTGCCGCAGCCCCTTGCTGACGGCCACAAGCATGGGGACCACGCTTTAACTGCTCACCGGCATCACGTGGTCCAAAACGGGAATCTGGCCACACCAAAAGCATCTCCCAAAGGTATGGTTCCCACTGCCAACGCCATGAATGGAAGTGCTCCCATTCACTCCAGCAGAAACAGGGCTGCTGCCAATAAGCCGGCAGCTCCAAAGGATAAGTCTGTATAGACAGATTTCTTCTCTTCATCCTTCTTTTTTCCATTAGAAATTCAAATCTCGTCTGCTTTGTTTTTCCTAAAAGTCTCAGTGGACAACTGGAGTTTGAGGCAGTTTTTACATCAAAGTTATCCCAAGCAGCACTGACGTGTTAAAAAAAGAAAATAATTTTTTTTTTTCATCTCAACAGTTTTAAAATCTTTGTTGTGATTTCTTTTAATTCCTATTTCATTCCTGATTCTGATAAACAGATGGAGGGAAAAAATACTTCAGTTAAAGATTAAAGACTGTCTAGTTAATTGAATTAAGAAGGGAGATAGAGTTTGCACCCCACATCTGCGGTCCCTCCATGGGAGACTGCAGCACAACAGGAACCAAAGCCAGAAGCAGCATTTCTAAAGGTGAAAGCAGCAAGCTGGGTGAGGGGAGGGGGAGGAGGAAAGATGTGGGAAGCAAATTAAATAACAGAATCACAGAAACTAAAGCTGAATGGAAACTCAAGACTTTTATACAGACCATTCCTCTGTCTCAATACAGGATCAAATAAGCTCACATCTTCCCTGATGGTTGTTTATTTAACCTGTGCTAAAAACCCCTCAAAATGGAGATGCCACACTCTAAGCAATCAGTCCCACTGCTTTTTTTTTCCTATTCTTGTTTTTACCAAGGTCTAACATAAATCTGACTTTTTCCACTTGAAACCCGTGATTTCATGTCTCATCCCTAGTGACCACAGAGGAAATGTTACTCTGTCCCTCCCTACAGAAACTTGGTAGTTTCAAGGCTGTTAACCAGATTTTTCTCAAGCCTCTCTTCTGTGGACTAGCTAACACTAGTCCATTCAATCATTCCTCTGAGGTCATGTTTTCTAGGCCTCTGATCTTTCTCTTTGGGCTTCCTCCAGCTGACCCAAGCTTCCTCCTCTCTGTCTTTCTTTATAAAGTACAATGGAGAGGAATAAATAACGAGCCTGAGCATATTCCCCTCCATTGGCCTCCATGGGAATCTTTCAGGGTCAGTGGCGTTGCTGGGATTCTGCTCTTTACGCTGTCATTTATTCTGCGTATTTTCATGCTTGGTTCTGGTTGAGGAGTTACCTCAATGTGTAAAGAGAAGAATAAATATTTTTCTTTGCAACTAAGGCTGTGCTGCTGGGCTTAAGGTTGTGCAAAGGTCAAGAAAAACTGATTGTTTACACACGCAAGGAATTCACCCACAAACATGAGGCTGCTTGTAAGGCAAAGTGAGAAGGCAGCTACCTCACCCTACAAATTAATGAACCACTCATTTAAAAGCGGAAGCAAAGTCAGAGCCTCTGTGAGTTCAAGCAACAGCCCGTGCATTTCTGAATAAGATGACGAAGTTTACAGGGCAAGCAAAACAGCAAAAGGGAACAGGCAAGACAAACTGGATTAACTGCCCATTGACTACCCAAAACTTTTACTTTTGAAGATTAACTTCTCAGGCCTGGGTTTTCCCTTCCCTTTTGACCCATATGGACTTGCCCACAGGGGTCCCCAGGTCTTCACCGTAACATGTGAAACTACTTTCCAAAATAAGTGGAGAAATCTGCTGGCTGGGGTTCATGGCCTCTCCCTTGCCCCTTACTGGGATGACCAGTGGCAGTCTAGAAATACCTGGACTCAAGGAGTGAATGTGGTAAAAAAAGGTACGACTACAGCAAGAGGTACCTCCTTGTTAAGTGTCTCTGCACACTTACTGCAGCTCAGTGGATGATGGTAACTTGTTCCCCATCTCATGTTTGATCCCTCACTCACCCTTAAGGGTAGTCGTGCTTATGTGGGAAACAAGACCCTGGCAATCTGGGTGAAGTATTACTGATCCACAGAAGATACATGATGCTTTGCAGGCAGTACACCTGAAATGATTGGAAATGTGGGCCGCTGTTGGATGATTTACCATGACTCATGTTTAGCCTGGAGACTCTTCTGTTTTCACAGTTATCTGAGAGGTTCCTTTTGGAGGAGAATTTGGGGTTTACCTGCAGCAAAGCAGCAGTCAGATAGAGCACCACAAAGGTGAAGGATAGAGATGTGTGGCCTCCCTGGAGCAGATGGATGGTGTAGAGGAACACGAGATGCCCTGGGATAACCAGGGAGAACAGGACTCGGGCTGACCTGGAATTCACCTCTGCAGACAGAGACAGAAACAGCAATGACAGTGGCTGCAGACAGTGTGGGGAAGACAGGACATGGATGCAGATTTTAATGCATAGACTTGGGACTGTCCCCTCCCACCAACCACATGGCTAACACCTTTTCTAGATCACGCAGCAATGTGGAGCATCTGCAATATCAGCCTAGCAGCTTAGTCTGGCACTGAAACTATGTGCCAAAGATGTGCTCCATGCTGATCCACTCCACTTCTTCCAAACACTCCTCTCAGCTGCTCTCTGCCTCCCACTGCTTCTGCTCTGCCTTGTTGCAACCAACTTTCCCAGTTTTTAGTATATTTTAGTAGTAACTCCCAGCTTAGCAGGGAAAATCAAGAGGAATCTGCAATCTAAAAAGACAACAGACTGAAGTCCAGTTTTGCTAATGCTTAGGCTTATCCACTGCTGAAGGTGGAAGAACGGCTGATTTTCAGCAAGGTTATGCTCTATTCACCTCTGTACACAGGTGATGGCTCTAGGCTGGCCATGGTTAAAATGACTTCCTGTTAGATCAAATCTGAGATTCTTTTTCAATTACTTTCTTTAGTGCTCCCTGAAGGCCAGTTTCTTAGCATGCCTGTGAGCAAGTATACCACAAGCTTTTTTTCAAGCCACTCGGTGCAAAGACGCTTCCTTTCCAATCTGAGTATCTTCCCTGTAAGGGAGAAAGGGAGTTCTGCTTTTGAAACCCACCTAGTCCTTTGCCAGCCAGCCTTGATAAAGGGGCTATCTGTGATAACAGGCCTTGAGACATGGACACCTAGGGTTCAAGATCTACCTGATGAGAAGAATGTGGTGCATGGGTTGGGCCAATTCTGCCTCATCATGTATGGCAAAACACCAGGAATGCTCCACAAGTGCAGGAATGTGGAAATACGGCTGGCCTGGATGGCGACCAGATTCCCTCCAACACCTATGAAAACAAAAGCAAACCCGTAAATCACCTTTGCTGTAGCAGGAAACATCAGCCTGAACCCTAGCCCAAGGTGAGTTGATCTGCATTGACTTACAAGCTCACTAAAAGAAGCAGTAAGAGAAATACAAAACCTGATCCCACATGTCATGGTGATGCTGTGCTATTCACTTGACAGGAATGGCTCTTAAAAATCAGAAAGGCTCCAGTGATCACCTCTTTCTGACTGCTATATTGGAAATGTTTTCCTCACTTCCCAGCACCATCTCTAACTGCCATGTGGCCCCTGAAGGTGATGTAATTGCACCTGGTTTGATGCAGTCTGTGAGCAACACCTGGGGAAAGCAGTGCAGGCAACAGGCAATGCTGCTTACGGCCACTTCTTGGATTTACTCACCCAGAGAACCATTATTGCTTAAAAGACCACATATAATCACAGAGAGTGATTATATGTTTATCTGAAGGCATCAAACACATTTGTTAAAAGAGAAGGAATCTCATGATATCAGAGCCCAAATATATTAGGTAATTAAAAAGAAATTAATTCCCTCCAGAATGATTAATTCTAGCAAACATGAAAAAGCAGCTATGTTTTCCAGCAGGAAATACAGGGACGATGACCTATTGAGCAAAATTCCACCACCCTGAGCATCTGCAGGGTAGAAATGCCACAGAAAAGATAACAGTGAGCCAGATCCTACAGACTTCTCAAGTTGTCCCTTCCTTGAAGAAGAAAATCTATCATTAAATGTGAGATTTGCCAGAGCAGAATCAAAGTAAAGACTCCAAGACCAGCTCAGCATAGCTCAAGATGGGAGCTTTCTGAGTTGTGCACTGCCCTACTTTGCAGGAGTCCCCTGCACACGTCAAGTGAAGAGCTGCCTGTGCAGACACAGAGCACTGTGCAACTCTGACACCAGCTCTGCCAAACAGGTTGCCTGCCCCCCACAGATCAACGTCTCGGTCAATCATTGTTCGACTAAATTGCTGTTGACGTACTTTCCTAACCAGGCTCTTTGACTACCCATGCTGGAAAGGGTTTGTCAGCAAGGTGGATGTCTTTATGCAGATCCACTAAGGTGACAGCTGGGTGCCACCCTCTGACAGTGCAAGAAGGACACCACACCTTGCGGGTGGCATGAGGCCAAGCCTGCCCTAGGAACGTGGGTTTCCTTTGGAATGGGTCTGACCTGCAAGAACATTACAATAGCACAAAATTAACCCAGTGGATCCTTAGCAATGCCAGGATCCCCAGCAGTTCGTACTGGTATGTGTGTGTATAAAGGTACTGTGAGACTGCAAACAAACACAAACATGCACACAAAAGATGCTGAGATATGTATATTAAAAATCCCTATTTATAATCCACACATATAATCTGCTATATATACACACACATAAAAAATCTTATTTTTTATTAACAATCTGTATAGGGGAAGATTGAAAAGCTCAAATTACTGAGTAGAGCGAGACAGGGAAAATGGATTTATTGCGATACCCTTAGTAGGTTTGATGTCCTGAAAGTAAAGGTGTCAACGTGGCTCTCAGAGACAACTACCAGATGTTATTAACCTTTCCTCCAGCTCTGCCAATATTTTTCAGCCCTGCCTGTTATTTTGCTCTAGAGACGCTTCAAGATATGAATAAGTAGGAATGTAATGAGCACCAGTAGTTTAATTTCCACTCGTGCTAGGAGCTGGGACTTGAACACACACCTCTGTGTAGGCACAACAGTGGATACCATAACCCTTGGGGATGAGAGGCAGGTACAAATAAAAGCATGCATATAGCCCCCTCTGCCCAACTTACCATTAATCACAGGTGTGAAAACTGCCATGCCTCCAAAGTTTGGGTCAGTTACAGTTTTGTCCAAGATGAGTCCTCCAATGCTGTTAAAAAAGGACAGGCAATGAGGGTGGATCAATTTCTCTTCCCAGGGCAATTCCTATGCTACAAAAATAGAACGTTGAGATGAATTATTGCTCCTTCCCCATTGCCAGGGCTGGACTATTAACTATTTAATCCTTTTATAGCTCAGTTTTCACCAACAGATAGCCTTACAGTTTTTGTTAATGGCATAATGAGATCAGGAAGACCACCTTGTCCACCTTTGAGCAAATCTGATGGTAGCCAGGGAAGCTTTGTCATCCTCCCCAAAAGTTTTGCTACCTTTTTTTACTGATCTCAGCAGTTTTTGTAAATTCTATCCCAGATCTCAGATGGGTCTGAAAGACGTAGCACAGGAGGAAATGAACTACCTGGCTCTACACTCACCAGTCTTCTGTCTTTACAGATGGATAAAAATGAGGTTGAAGTCTGACTACTTGTGATGGTCATCATCTCCCTTTTCCTGGCTTGCACCCACATGGTGCACAGATGTACAAGTGAGACCTCAAGCAATGATTTGCTTTTTCCAGTCATTGAGGGCTCCTTACCTGCTATATCACTGCCTGGTGGAGGGCCACCAATGGCTGAGAAGCACTGGACAAATACCCTTCTGCTGCCCCTTCCAGTTTCACTTTTGATGGCTTTCTAAATGAGCATGGGTTCTTTCTGCAGTGTGCACAGGTGTGTGGGCTCGGGAGCAGTGCCTCAGTTTACCTGCTGATGCTCACTGCAACAATGACCGGCTGCCATCCAGACTTCAGGACTTCGTCAAGGGAAGGACTTTTTTTGGCAATAGCAACCCAGAGAGGGATCATGACAATAAAGACAGCACAGATCAGGGGAGAAAGGTATTTCATATCTGGGAAGGAAAAGAAATCTTGCATTAAATACCACTGGCTTCACAGGTTGCCAAATTCATATTGCACAAAGTCTGGAGGAAAGGCATCAGGGCTCTCACTTAGACTGAGTTACTTTAGCAGAAAAATCATATGAACCAAGGTATTCCCCACACAGCCACCTCATTCCAACACAGAAATCCATAATTAATCCCTGAAACTCACTGCTAGAGGATACTGTTTGAAAAACAGCAGGATTCAAAGCAAGTTATAGTTGAAGATAAGCAAGTTTCCAATTCCATCTCCAACTAAGCAAGACAAAAAGTTACAAAATTTCTGGCTTCAGGGTATAAATCAAACAGCAGGGCAAGGGAGAAACTCCTGTGTGGCAGCTGTATCAAACGACAGACCCTCACGCCTTCACCTAAACCACGAGGTAATAGGTACTTTTGATGGCAAGCTAGCAGAATTGCTGAACAGCTGGTCTGCTCTACAGGAACAAACGCTCTCTTACACGTATAAGCCAGTTAAGATGCAGGGTTTCCTTTGTGCTAGCTTACATGTGTTTCCTTTAGGTGCTTTTTTCCATTTGGTACGGGCATAACCTTGAAGTGACCTTTAAAAGCAAAGGAATTAAAAAATAAATAGTTGCGCAGCACTAAAAGAAAATAAACATGACTCAGAAGCATGAGAAACACCTTCAAGCAATGGGGATGATGCCAACCCTTTTTATATAAAAATGCTTCTTCAACAAAGCTCTCCATCTGGTCTCTGTGTTGGGGCCAAAGCCAGTGGGTTGTAACGCAGACTTTGCAGGTAATCTGGGAGATGAAGCAGGCTCAAAGTGTGCATTTTTCAAAATGACATTGCCAGGGCTTCGGGCTACCTGGATGAGATAGCACTGATGTGATGATATCTGCCATGAATCTCACACAACGAGGTGCAGTCTTTACGTGTGGCTTTAGTCAGCACTGAAACGCAACCACTTCTGGAGTGTAAATTGCTGCTGTTTTGTCAGTGGACTTTTCCACCTGGAGTAATTTTGGACAGATGGGTTGTGTGACAGACTTAGCTGCTGTACTGGATCTCCTACCCCCACCCTTTTTCTTTTGGGTAATTAATTCCTTCTTAAATAATGCAGACACAGAGCACTGCAGTCTATCAAACCTTATCAAAGATCACAGAAAGACTCCTGGTAGGATGAATGGACTGCAGTCTCCACGTTCTAGTTCTGCCACATTCTCTCACACACAGCCGGCCCGTAAGCAACCTGAAACCCTTTGGCACAGTTTGTGTCTCCATTACGCAGGACTGGGAAGGACCAGGGTTGATTTTTAAAATCTGAAAATCTTCACTGGCAAAAGGGTATTCCACAGAAGGAGATGGTGCTGCTTCAGATCGCACACAGTACTCCACACTTTACAGACTCACTGGCACTTTTGAAGGATATGTTTTGGTAGGACCTAGAAGTTGTCACAGAATTACTTGTCCCTTACTACACACTAGAGGGGGAAATGGATTTCTTCAACCACCATCAATGATGCCTTCCTCCTACCAGCTTCACTTCATGCTCCCAATGACTCGGTGTCTGTGCACTGATTATTTCCATCTCAAGAGGCTATTTAAACTACTCTGAAAACACCACAAATGCTCTCTGGTCACAACCATAGAGGTTATCATGTTGTTCTGCCATGTGCTCTCTGGGAGATATTATCAGAGGTGTGGTGATCGAAAGACAAACCAGCTTTACAGAGGCAGGTGTGATGGCGTCATGGAAGAAGGCTGTTAAGAAAATGCAGCTCCGAAACTCAAGGAGGACTGGATGGAAGCGACTAGTGGGCCTCTCCCTGCAACTCGTGCTCCTTTGCTCCCTCACTTGCTGTCATATGGAAGGAGTTATGCAAACTGAGAACAGCTGCCTTGCTGCTTCTGCTCACAGGCTGAAGCAACATTTTGGGTTTCAAATGGTATTGACTTTGCTGGATCTTTTTATTTTACTGTTTCTGTTCTAGATTAGGCTCACGGTAAATAGTCTAGCACTTTACAAGCAACAGTTGGGCATATGTCACCAAATTGCAATGTGTTTTGAGCTTTTCAGTGTCAACAGGTGCCCCAGTCTTTGCCAGCCAGCAGCACAGCTCACCCCATAGCCACAGCTCCTACTCAGAGTCCTGTGAGCATAAAACAATGCAGCACTGCCTCCCTCCAGTTTGATAATAACTCTCCACATGAAAAGATACAAGAATATTCTACAAATACCAAAACCCTGAAACTGCTCTGTAAGGAAGGACCTGCTGTTACCCATGCACAGAAAGTAGTTATGTTTGGCTAGCAACAGATGCAGGAACAGAGTCAGTGTCACATATGTCAACCGTCTGTTCCAAAGCTATGCAATACATATTTGGTCATTTCTTTGCCAAAGCCCAGTTGTGTTTCTTAGGCTCTGCCTTCCAGTTTAATACTAAAAGAGAGACTGGAAAAAAGCCTCTTTGGTCAGTTTTCTACCCCAGTGGCATGACAGTCTCCACTCTGAAACATCCCAGAAATGGGTAAACACCCTGCAATAATTTTATAAGGATTCATCGCTCCATGGCTGAGCTGCAAATCCCTGCTAAACACTGTACCTATGTATTTGAAGAGTGTACTGCTGATTCCTGCCAGCAGGGAAAGGGTTATCAAGTCTCCGAGGCTTGCTGCTATGGGTGTGGCGACATTGTCTGGATTGATCCCAACTTTCCTTGCTCCGATGATCACGCCAGTCATCATCAGACCTAGAGAAGACACAGAGCAGGCATCAGAGAATGCATCCTGTTGTATTTCACCAGTACAGAGCTGGTGTTCTGGTTCCCAGAGGGACACAGGGTCTGGAAAAAGCAAGAAGCAGATTGCCTGTAGCGGTACCATGCAGCTGGAGATTGGACATCCCCGGGAATTTGTCCTCTTGCTCTTTCACCAGCCTGAAGGGCATGAGTCTGCCCTTATGAACTGCACCAAAGGCCCAGAGGCATACAAGCAAATTCCAGGGATCAAAGGAGATACCAGCAGGCAGCCCAAATGTAGCAGCTCCCCTCCTGAGCAGCCTAATCTTTGCTGCCTTGAAGCAGGACCAGGCACAAAGCACGCTCACAGATAAGCACACAGCAGGCATACAGCAGCCTCCTGGTGCCATCCTCTGCTCTGGATTCCACAGCACAAAGATGTTTTCCATATTAGAGCAACGTTTCTCTGAGTTTGTACGACCAAGAAACAACAAGCCTCCTTACAGTAGCCTGAATTAGTCTTTTGGCCCAGCTATCAGACTGGCCCCTCACATCCCAGTCTTTGGAGCTGCTTTAATTTGCATTGGGTGGATGTTGATGCTGTGAGCATCTCCAGAATCAAGGGGTTATGGAGGTGGCCCACACCACCTCTCTTCCTCTGTCCTCTGAGCTGCATCTGGAAATTCCACTACTTTTCAGCACTGTTGGGCAGGGAGGGAAGTTTTGCTTGCCCAGGTAAGTTAATGAGCACAAACCCAAAACTCCAATGAACACGTGGGAATCCCTCAGCCATCATCTCTCTCCCAGGCCTGTGGAAGAGCCACCTGGAATAAACCCTGCCTGGCCGTCCTCCACTGCTGTGCGACTAGCAAGGGCAGCCTTGAGACAAGACACATGACATCTCTTCTGACAGAATTCACCCAAGGAAGTCTGAGAAATAGCAGTCCCTCCAGCTCACAACCCCCATTTGCACAGCGGCACTAGAGCTCAGTGTGCGCAGGAGCATCGTCTCTCCCCTAAGAAATGCCACGTGTGCACCTTCCCCAATACAACATCCCTTATAAAGAAAAACATCCTCACACAACATGGCATTCTCCACAAAAGCCCTCCCAGGCACCCACGCTCCCTTCCCCACAGCACCGCTCCTGCTGCTTCCCTCCCTGGTCATAAAAATAGCTGCTTCCCATCACGCACACCCACACACAGGCCATCTGCGACCATGTCCAGGGGAGAAACTAAAGCCAGCTGACAGCCTGCAATGGTACAGCAGCAAAACATCTTCTGTATCACGCCGTGCAGGGAGATTGAAGGGAAGCGTGTAATGAAAGCTGGGCTGCTGTTCTTTAACAACTGCCTCATCCCATGGTTTTCATCAAAGGCGTCTACAATCACCCTTTGGCTCCAGCTTCAGGATATGCACTTGCTCTAACTCGTCCCTTTCCTTTACAAAACTTGCTGTACCCAACTCTGCCAGCTCCCTCCATTCAGGGTGTCGTGCTGCCCTCGTATGGCAAACCGACAAACTGATCGTCTTCAGGCGACACCGAGCAGCTCCCACCCGTCCCGTCCACCCATCATGTTCTCCTTGCGGTGAGTGGCCTGTCTGGCTCAGGGCTCACAGCAGGCAGGGCTGGCCACAGTCCTCCACACGGTACTGGGTGACCCAAGTCCATCTTGAGCGTGCTCTGGAGTTCTCTGCTAGCAGACTTTCAATGCCCTGCTTTGCACGTGCCACTGCGTCACTCTCCCCTAGGAAAGGGACAGTGTAAATGGTCAATGTGTCACTCAAGACACATGGAGAAAGTGTGTGCGCCTGTGTGTAAATCCACACCCAGCATGTCGCGTTTTTCACAGGTTATGCTACGAGGGACATTTTGATTGTTGCCGTGGATGCTGAGAGCCCAGCGAACAACGGATCCTGGGAAAAGAGAAGCAAAGGCAGAATGCAGAGGGGCTGAAAGTGGCAGACACAGGACTAATGCTCCCTGCATCCCTCCTCCCTGTGCCAGATCACAGGGATGTCAGCTGGGCCTCCCTGGCAGAAGGGCCAGCTTTTTGGCACCTGAATGAAACACGTTTGATCTGAGGAACCAAAACGACTTACCGAGAGAAAGTGCAGCTATGAAGGCCGTGGTCACGCTGCTGGCACACAGCACGGCAGCCTGGCTCAGCTCCACAGAGCCCTTGGAGATGGCTCCCAGAATCACAGCAGCAACAGCAGCCAGAAGTCCCACCACGGTGGCCTGGACCTGGGGGCCAAAATACAGCTGGTGAGCAATCATCCGCATCTGCTCCCAGGCAGTCCTGGCTCCACACAACCACAGCATTTCCACACAGCTAAGCCTTGCAGAGATGCTGATTGCTTCTCTATTTAAGTAGCATCCCTGTAAGGCTCCACTACACTATCAAACAAAAAAAAAATCCTGACAAAATTTGGAGAAAAATTCTGGAGGCCTGCAAAGGGCAGATAACATTTCAGCAAAGGACACTGAGTCCAGCAGCCCTGGTCAATATGAAAATGGGCTCCCCCTCAACACAGCACTCCTCGCACTTCTGAAAGCTGTGGAAGGAGATAAGCAAAAGCACACAGACACATGTTGCAAGCCCTGTGGCCTTGCCATGTGCAACCTCCAGACTGGCTGCTGGATTTTAAGATGCAGAAAGAGCGACAAGAGTCACATTTCACCCATCTCTCCCCTCCTGCCTGAGACTGATTCCCCAAACACTGCCAGTGAACGACAGGCTTTATCTAGGGCTTGTTGTGAAACAGGGCTTGTGCTGCAGCTCCCCCTGCAAAAGGTGATTTTTTCATTATTTCACTTTGTACACAAAGGCAATGGATGTCTAGATGTGTTTGGCAGCTAAACTACAAGCTCTGGAGCCACACAGAGCTACTGGAGGTCAAGTCCTGGGCTCTGCTTTGCTCTGTTGAGAATACCTGCCCCAAATCAACGGCTCAGGATTTGGCGCTGCTGGGAACAGATGCTGTTGGGTTGCAGCACAGAAAGAGAAAAGGGCCTTTTTCCTCTCCCAGATGAAGTGACTTACCTGGATAAGGGCTAAATTGCAGATTACCATTTTCCATCGTTTCTGGGCATCATCCATCTGTCCAGTGTTAGCCTAGGAGCCAAGAGAGACACCCTGGAAACCTGTTCCTGTGGCACAGGTGAAGGCAGTTTCACCCGGTCCCTGTGGGAAAGGGGCTGCTAAAGCCAGAGAGAGGCGAGCACAAGTCGGCATCTCCCAGCCTGCCCTGCACTCCCTTCTTGACACATCTCCATCATGCTCCAGCCCAGTGTCCCAGGGGTATCAGAGACTCACATGGAGGTGCAGACACATGGCAGGGCACCCATCTAAAGATCAAGTGGGCACATCCACCACATCCTGCACAGACATAAAGCTGAACAAACTAAACCACTTTTCCCCTTCCACCCCCCACAATGCTCTGTTAAGCTCCAATTTCTCCCAAGACATGCAATACAAACAGCCCAAAGTAAATGAAACTGCTTAGAGAATAGGAGAAATCAAACCCAGAGTAGCAAAAGCCACTGCAGGTCCCAAGAAGACTTTGTCTGCTCCCTCCAAGGTAGGATTGCTGGGAAGCCCTGGGTCTCTCCAGAACCAATACTGACAGAAAAGCAATCCAATACTGAAGCTGACAGCTATGGAGCCCTGGCTTTGTCTCCTTCATGTGACACAGGGCCCCAAATATCAGCAACTGGCTACCCAGGGATTAATTCACCTCCAAAGGACAGATGGAAATTCTCTGTTCCAGTTACAAAATGAGGACAAACACATTATTTTAACACTCACACACCACTAGTTACTACTTGGCAGAAAAGGACATGTCTCATAGACACAGAGTGGTTATATAAAAGCAGAATCTCCTGATTCCTACTGCTAATCCCCCACCTCCCCACACACAAACCACCACCACCTTGTTAACACTCACAGCAGTAGAGAGCCTGGATGCCAGTGTCATCTCAAGATTACCCTTCAGGCCAACCAAGGCAGGAACCAGGATAAAAACTTCTGTAATTGTCCGAAACACATCCCAGTGCTGGAAGAAAACAAAGGCAACAACTTCAGTTAGTGATGCTGACCAGTCCAATGTTGTTACTTCAAAGGGCAGTGGGTGTCCACCTCCTCTACAGGTGTCTGCTATTCACATGGGGTTGCATTTTGGGTGTGAAGGAAATGATTTTTTAGTGTGTAATATTATTTCTGATCTCATGTGTGGCAAAGCACTATCCTAACAGGGAAGAAACTTTCTTCCTGAGGGCAGCAGAAGATTCTGGAAAGCCACAAATGAAAATGCGCCTTTAGCATTAGTCAAGAACAATACGAAAAATAATTAGGGTTCTCAAGCTAAATGACGTACAGCATGCTCTCCATCCGTTGTACTTACACTAGATATAGGAATGCCTATTGCTATCCAGACTCATAAGAATAAACACAAAGATCTGGAAAAAAATTTAACAAAAAAAGTCTGTGTCTGTATTTTTTTCCAAACTTCTAACTGAGTGACGGGATGGAAGGAGATTTTCTATGTCTTCGCCACAGGCAGTTCCTAAATCTTCCTGTTACCAAGCATGCTCCCAGAAGAGGGGGAAAAAGGATTTTGAATGAAGATATCCCATCAGCCTGAACTGCTGAGCCAATATCTTCATTATCATTGCTCCTCTGAAGCTGAACTATACAAAGCTGTTGAATCAGCTGCAACACTAGAAATGATCTGAAATCTTAAGAAACTTTGTTGATAAACACGTCTTCTCTAATTTATCCACCATATAGTGCCTCAGAACATAATTCATTAACCCCCTGTGCATTCGAGCATGTTGGCAAAGTCCCACTGTAGCCAGAGAGGTTCAGAGCAGGATGAAATCACAGAATGGAGTAGCTCACCGTGAAGTAAAACCAAATAGCCCAACATCTAAGAGTAGAATACAAGAAAAAAAGAGCATCTGCAATGAGGCAAACCAAAGGTCCATGTAAGCTACCCTTACCTTCACCAGCAGTCACCACAGGTGTATGAAACAAGAATGTACAAGTAAGACAAATAGACAGGATCATTCTCTTGTGCATTTTCTAGCCTACAACTATCTGCCAGAGGGCACTGAGCTGGTGGGGTTTTCCTGCACATTACCAGTGTTCAAAGGATTTCTCTTTCAGGTACTCATCCAATCTCTCCCCTCCAACCTATGTGCCATCCTGTGGCAAACTCTTCCATAGTTTAGCTACACATCATGTGAAGTATCGTCTTGTTCATTAATAGTAACTTGTCACTGGCTAGTATCATGACGGCCCCAAATTCTGAGGACAAAGCAGACAACAGATTCCTGCCCACCATCTCCATATCCACTGGGATTCTATAAACCTGAAAATCCAGAGGTTGGACAGACTCAGTAAATGTCAACACATTCAGCTGTCATCCTGTTGGGAAATATATACAGGGTGTTATGGCTCAGGGTGCAGGGTGTTATGGCTCAGGGTACAGGGTGTTACGGCTCAGTGTTTTGCTCTTGGGAAGCTGTGGGAAGCTGGTGGTGTGTCTGTCCTCTGGGAAGACCTCACAGCTTCCTTCTGAGTCAGGATGAATGCCAGTGGGGCTGTGCTAGCCCTGAGCACATGGTGCCAGACACCTCTCAGAGGTGCAAGACAACAGGCAGAACAATCCATCATAGTATAAATACAAAAAGGCATATCTCCTGGCAGTGGTGACCTGGAGACAGTCACATTTCAAAATGTTAGAGCTCAGTTACCGCTGAGTGAACAACAGCAACATGAGAATAGTCACCTTCTTTGACACACCACAATTTTGTTTGAATTTGTTAACATGGAATTTGAATACCTGAGAAAAGCTAGGGGTGGATATCTCTTTCAAAGATACAAATCCCCCTCTCTCTTTAATTAAGAATAAAGATCCAAACATATCTTTGACACCTTCAGAAGAAAGAGGAGAAAAAAAACAGATTTCATAGTCACAATGTTAAAAACTCCAATCATTTTAAATATACAGGTGTGCAGGAATTAATATTTAAGATCTTTGATATTTTGCACATAAAATAAAAAGCCACAGGAAAAACTCAACCGTTTAGATTTTCTGTGCATGTCACCTTTGGGAAATATGGCTTTGTTATACCAACATAAGCTCCAATCCTTGTGTTCATGATTATTTCAGGTCTCAAGCCATCATAACAGAAGTTTCAGCATATGAGGTATGATTTTTTGGGACTCTGCCTTACATATAATTACAATGAAAGGCTCTGAACAATTAATAAAGAATCACACAACTCTACTAATAAAAAAAGCTGATTTAATTGCCTCCATTTGAGTCTCATTAGTGACTCACCAAGAGCCTAAGGACAGATTCACAATGATTTATGCCACAGTAGCCAGGGCTCCACTGTGTTAGACTCTGCAGAAATGCAGAATTAGCAGACGATCCCTGTGCCATTGCCTTGCAGGGCTACCAGCTGGAGAGGCAGGTGAATGTGGCAGGTTAGAGCTGTGCAGGCAAGGAGCTGCCTGAATGAAGACAGCTGGATTAAGTCTAGAAAACATCTCTGTCCTTCAAGATGAAAACTGGCCTAGAAGGAACAGAAACATTCCCTGCAAACCCACACAGGGACACTGAGACAGAAAGACTCTTTCCCACTTCACATCCCCATAGTGGAGTTACAGCCCTAAAGCTCAGCTCTGAAGAAACCTGGTTACCCCATGAGCTGCTGCAGCTGGTCCCCATGCCAGCCGGATCTGCCTGTGGGGTCCCATAGAGGAAGAGAGGCTGTGATGCACCGAGACAGTGTCCCCAGCTGCAGTCTAGCCCCACTGTCCCTCCTCACACTGTCCTCACCGTCCCAACCATGTCCAGTTACCTCTCCAGGGCATCCATCCTCCCACGGCAGCAGTGAAGAAAACTCAAAGGTTTTCCATTGCCCTGAACAAGTCAATAGAAAGATCAAAAGATCCTGGACTATAAAAAGCAAGCCAACTGAAAATCCTTGTCAATGCTGATCATCTCATGGGCTTTTATCAACAAATGACAGAGATATCTTATGTCTGTGACTTTTATTTGGACTGTGTCCCACTGCAGTGGTGTGGAAGGGGAGAACAAAAGGGAAGCTTTCCTCCGGAATTCTCTGGTTTGAAACCTGATCATCCAGTTTCATTCTGATTATTCACCTTAATGTAAGAGAGGGCCAAACACTGGCAGGTCCCTGCAAGGTCTCCAGCAATGCCAGCCAGCCTGGAATCCAGATCAACCAGCTGGCCAAGGATCATCGGAGCAGAGGCAGAAATGTCCACCAAGAAAAGACCCATGCCAGGCTACCGGCCCTGCACAGAGTCTGCATCATCGGGCAACTGAGAAGAGGAAATGGCAAATGGCTGTTTTGCTGGGAAACCTTTGATTACAGCATGAGAAACCCAGGTTTGAGCCTTGGAGTCAAGCAGGGCAAACGAATCTCTCTTGTTCATTTCTTTTTTTTAACAGTAACATAAACAGTTCTTGGTTTCATCGCAGGACAAATCAGGAATGGCTAAAATCCTGAAAGTCTGATAGGACACAAAACAAGCAATGATTTCTACTCTGTTCTGTTCTTTACATCAGCAAACCTGCAAATGAGAGAGCCCACTGGACTTCCAGCACAGAACCACTTTATTTCAAGATACTTTGTACATACCGAAACAAGGGCAGCACCATTCAACTCGCACGTATGCTCTAGATACCATCCTTGAGCTTGCCCATATATCTCCCTGTCAAAGGCAGACACAGAGTTTCCTAAGAATGTGTTGCACTGACTGCAAATACGGCAAAGCATTCCTCAGCAGACCATCCCCTGAAAAATGGGCAAATCACAGACTCCTGGACTAGAAAAACCTGTAGTTTCAGCAGCGTGAGCCCTCATGATTACCAATATGCATCCTATGGTACCTGGCCTCAAGCAAACACACTTTCAGATCTTAACTGGACAGGACAGTTAGTTTCTATCTCTCACACTTGCAGGGAAAAAAAATGCTAAAAATAAGCATCTCAAAGACAAAAAGCACAGAAGAACAATCGAAGCCTTGAAAGACTAAGATCTCTGGATTTTCCCAGGGGCTGGTTTTGGTTTTAAACATGGGGTTGTTGACACCATGGCCATTTCCCTCCCTAAAATCTCTCCTATGTCAGTTGTGGCTCTCAATGCACTAGCTCCCTCCTCTGGGAGCTGAACCCACTGACTGATGGCTTCTTTTTCAACTTCGTTGGAAACATCTTCACCAAAAAAATACAATTCCTATTATCATGCTTCATGCGTGACTCCATTTCTAAGAGTCTAGTGAACAAATACACAAAGTAGACTGCATTCCATTATTTAAAGGAAGGTAGATATATATGGCTTGTGTTTTCCTTTAGTTTGGATGCAGTTACATTTTTGAACAGAGCCCATTTCTTAGCAAGTATTTTCAATTTCATTTAGACAATGATCTGTTCACTTGCCAAGGGTATGGTGTGGGTACGCACCATGTCTTTATCCTTCTCTAACTGCTATTATTAACATATTGGGCAGTTTGAGAACTTCTGTAATGCTGCAAGACAGGTCTGTGCCTAAGCACAGCACAAGGTGGAGACAACAAACACAGTTAACCCTTCTCTGATATTCCTCATTTTCCCTTTAATTCAACTGCTCCGCCTTCTTTGTGCAAGAAAATACAACAAGGTATTGTCTTTCCAAACACTCAAGTATCCATATTTAGCTCCTGCTGTGGTACTAATGCCAGCGAATCTGATGTACTCCAGTGAGCTCAGAGTGCAGGATATACCCTTGGGAAACTCTGCCAGACTTTTGATTTGAAAATCCACAGGAATGAAATGCCCAAACTAGAGAAAATTTTGCACTTCTGTTTGTGACACTGGTACATAGGAAAGAAAGAGGAGATAGATGCTGGTCATGGGCAAAACGGTGTAAATCCAGAAGCACTCCTTGAAAGTCAGTAGTAAGTTATTCCAAATTTACACCCACCTCAGAATCTGGCCAAGAAGCACTCAGTCTGTAGGCAATGCTAATCTTTTTATGCTGGCATGCCTCTCATCACAGTATCTAAATGCCTTCTAGACCAAAGATTACATTAGGTTGTTTGCAAAGAACTGAAAGCACAAACTTGCCTCTGAGACAGGTAGTTAATAACAACCCTGACCGAGATCTCTTTATCAGTGATTTTTGAAGGAAAGAAATAATATTGTGCAATAGGGGAATATTTTGCAGTATGATTGCAGTTGCTTCACAGCAGTCATCACCAAAGTCCTCAGAAAGATCCAGTAAAAGGAGCACCGAGGGCAGTGTCAGGCAGCCTGTCCAAAAGCCACTATCCCGCTTTACAAGGAGCCCGTGTACTGATCTAAAGAAGATGGATGGTGTCACTCTAGCACAGGAAAAGCCTACAGCTATCCTGCTGACTGGCTGCTAGGGCTACACACATTAAAAACAAAAAGGCACAAATAATCAAGGTCAGTGAATTAGCCCACCCTCTCACTACAAAGTTGCCTAGCCACATGTACCTACTTGAACAAAATCCATCAAGATGCCAGCAGCCACCACGCCCAAGCCAGCCAGAAGGAATGGCACGAAAATCTGGGAGGCAATGGAGAATGAAGTCTCTGGGAGAAATCCACTGGCTGACCTGATCAACTTGCAGGTGAAACCTCTCAGCTTAGTGCCATGGAAGCACAGTTCCAATTGTAAACGGGTGAACACCATGGTCAAACACAGCTAGCCCATGCTCAGCAAGGCAAATGTGGGGAGATTAGGACATCGCACAGCTCCTCCTGGTAGCTCTCCTCGAAGTAAAAAGAAATGTTTTTCCTCGAACTACAGCAATGATGCCAAATTGCTTCAGCTTCTCCTCCTCCTACGAACACATCCAGAGTGCTGCAGAAAGGGTATCCTCCAAAGTTGATTCAGTTGGGTTGAGCCCAGGTGGCAGCAAACTTGATAGACAGTATTTCTCCAATTTATGTCCAGGAGGGAATTAGAAAAGAGAAGATTGCAGAGCTGTCTGTGGGGGAACAGAAATGAGCTCACACCCCTTTCAGCTCCCACCACTTCCCAGTATCTGTTTTGCTCTCCTTCAAGGTGAAGAAAGGTCAAGGAAAACACGAGTCGACATTTCTTACGGCTGACGATATTATGCAGGTCTCATCCCCAGGCAAGTGACAGGGCTGAACTGGATGGTGAGAGAATATCTGTCCTTCTAGAACCCAGCCCCTCTTCTCCCCTCCATGGTCTCTGCTGATGTAACAATCTGTCTATGCCAGCTATACCACTGAATGACTGGCTTTCAGGGGGAAAAAAATACCCAGAAAACCAGCTAATAAGCTTCAAAAGTGAACACCCTTATCTGCTGTCATCACTTCAACTTTCTGCTAGTTTGCAAAGGCCGAGATAAGAGTCATAGACAGAGCTTATTTAAGGTAGCTCTGTAATCTCACTACACTGCTGGCAAGGGAGGGAAAGGGTGAACGTTTCCACGACGTATCCCTGCTCACTGCAGGGGGGCTGGACTAGATGACCTTTGGAGGTTCCTTCCAGCCCCAGCCATTCTATCATTCTGTGACGTGCTGTGAGCTGGTTTTCCTCCCTGTTCTAAGTGAAACACTCTGCTTCTGCATACTCCCAGGAAGATACTGTCTTTGACAGACAGAGTCTCACCTCAGAGTTTCCACGGTCAAACAGCTGACACAAGGTCAATAACCACAGCTGCGTCACGGCCACATACAGATGAATAATTTGTATCCTGCTCAATAAAGACTTCAGCTCAAAGCCATGCATGTGGGGAAGGGAGTCAAGGTATTCTGATGGAGCTTCTTTCTAATAATAAATTTGTGCAAACTAATTGGATCAGAGGATCAAAAAGTTTCAAAAGTGCCATTTAGGATGGAAGGGTATAGAACTGGTTTAGTACATTGGCAACTCAGCTTTTTCACTGGTCGACGATTGACGAGAAGCTCAACATGAGCCAGCAGTGCACTCATGTGGCTCAGAAGGCCAACTGTATCCTGGGAGGCATTAAGAGGAGTGGGGCCAGCAGATCAAGAGAGGTGATTCTCCCCCTTTACTCTGCTCTGGGGTTTTTCAGCCTGGAGAAGACTCTGGGGGACTTTATAACTGCCTTCCAATACCTGAAGGGATCCTATAGCAAGGCTGGAGAGGGACTCTTCACAAGAGTGTCCAGCAATAGGATGAGGGGAAATGGTTTTAAACTGAAGGAAAATAGGTTTAGATTGGATATTAGGAAAAAGTTCTTCAGTATGAGGGTGGTGAGACTCTGGAACAGATTGCCCAGAGGGGTTGTGGATGCCCCCTCCCTGGAGGTGTTCAAGGCCAGGCTGGATGAGGCCTTGAGCAACCTAGTCGAGTTGAGAGGCATCCCTGCCCATGGCAGGGAGGTTGGATTAGATGATCTCTAAGGTCCCTTCCAGCCTAAGCCATTCTGTGATTCTGTGACCACTGGTTCAAATCCAGCCATGCCCCAGTGAAGTCAAACGACTGAAAGAAAATATTCAGTGGTAGGCAAAAAAGATATAGGTTTCCTCAGTCAAGTTCAAAGTCAATGTTTAAATGTTTAAATGGTCTTAGTTTAAATGGTCTTAGTTACACCTCTTGTACTTAACCCCTTCCCTGATGCTCTCTGGGAAGCAACATAAAGATTAATGGCTTGTAGACTCTGTCCTTCTGACAGGGTCCCCCAGCTTGGAGCTAAATGCAATGGCAGGATGGGACAGAACAAGACATGCTTTTGTCTTGTAGATGAATAGGGAAATGAGGAAGCTCTCAGCCATTTGGATCGTATGTTTCTTTTGGTCTGAATTCACACAAATCAAAGCACACAGCCTAATGGTCTGAGATGGCACAGCAGATCTCTCTGCAGGCATGGCAGGATGGAAAACAAGACCTGGTCACAGATAGGAGACTCTACTTTCAGCTGCTTTCCGGGCTGATATTTTGGTACAGTGCTCAAAGCCTTCTCCACTCTTAGCTGGCTTGGTGTGTACGTGTGTCTCCTCCACCTACCAATGGTCTGGTTAGCTGAAAGCTAACAGAAGAGTACATTTCAGCTAATATAACTGGGAAAAAAAAAAAAAAAAGCCCACTATAGCTGGAGGGAGGTTAATAAAAATCCTGCAATAACCACACATGACCCAACCTCTTTATACCAGCCAGGAACTGAGAAGTGACAGCATGAAGGCCCGGTTCTGGTTAGAAACTCAGAGAGGCTTCAAGGAAATAAAGGACAATTTCTAGACAACTACCACAGGTTTTCAAAGGCCTGAAAACATGTACACTTAGTCCCACGTGCCACTGTATCTGCCAACTGCATTTCTGACAAGCAGAAACATTAATGTAAAGGAAACATTAATGAGCCCGAATGACTCAAATGCCATTAAAAACAAGGCAGCAATACATCCTGTACTGAAGCGTCAGCCTGGCAGGGTTTATGAGTTTATCACGCTTCGGTTCCCTCTGTTTCTAAGCAAGCACCATAAAAAGCCTTCAACTGGTGAATCAGTATGCAGAGAAGGTAATGGGTTCAGGTGACCTGCCTGTGTACACTGGGTCATTCTATTATGCTGTTAAGGAGCCCCTAAAAAGATCCACACCATATTTGTTAGCAAAGGGCTATTTGCCCACACAGAGATACGTCAGGTTTGAGAAGAAAGAGGGTGTTGTTGAATAGCAGGAAAAATATTATAACTAGTTGGGGACAAAACAACCCACCTCATGGCTGCACCACTCATCATGGCAAAACCTGGCGAGGTACATTACTGCCCGTCTCTGCACACAAATACACTGTAATCCTCTGCTTGCAAACTCACTAACTAGCATTGCCCTTGAGGAACCAAAGCAGAAACAGCCTCTTTGGTGGGCCCTGACCCTGATTTAGGGCCTCCATCCACTGCACAATACATAAAAAAGAACAGAAAGATGACAAGTGCTGAAGAGCATAGTTTCAGACATACCTTATCATCCCTACAAAGAAGGGACAGAGATAGCAGTGAATGCTCTCACAACATGGCAGTGTTAGCGACAGCACAACTCCAACACTGTAGACTCATGGAGGACGATGCTTTTCAGGGACCATATGTCCCAGCTGTTGGAGTACTATCACGCCTCACTCTGCCAGCTCTTTAGATCAGATTTTGTATTTTAGTTTCTCATCTTTCTCCTCTCTTCCCCACTTTAGGAAAGGGCAGAGAAGAGAACTTATATGGAGACACTGAGAGCAAGCAGATGGAGAGCTCCTGAGGCCCAAAGCCTCTGTAGCATCTCCTGTTGCCCCACAGAAACAGCAGCAGCAGGAGGGGCAGAGGCCAGGACTGAGTTGGAAAGGAAGGGCAGATCCTAGCAGCAGTGAGTCCACAAGGAGACGCGCTCAAGTAGTCCACGATTAGGCATGAAAAGTGACCGTGCTAATTGCCAATGGCCTGCTTTTCCTATGAGATGTTGCATGGGTTGATTTCCCAGGGTCTAACATGAAAGCTCTTTGTGAGCTCTTTATTTGCATAGAACAGAAACCAGACTTCTTCAGTTTCAGAGGAGTATGAGGTTTGCTTTATGTTCTGTTTATACTAGTGGCCCAGTCCTTCCTAGAAAAAAAAAATACTCTAAGGGAAGAATATTTAAAGAAAAACACTTCTCTAACATCATAAGCCCATCTGCAATCTATTTCATGCTTTAGTATCTCACAATAGGAGACAACATGCATTTGTCAGCGATCCACAGGAACGAGCAAGTCTGAAAAAGAAAAATGAAATGGCTGCCCAAGGGTCAAGTCTCTCAGAATGATGTAGTTTGCCACTGGGTTCTTAATGTGAGATGGTGTTTTCTGATCTGACTATTCTGTTACGTATTGAGTACATGCTAAGGTCAATTAAGGATACTGTGTCACTCTTAAGCCTTTATAGCTCTTCTAGCTTAGGGAGATCAGCCTAATAGCAAAAGAACACAGCTCCACCTTTGTGAAAGTTGTCACTGCAAGCACAGTATTTTCAGTGTCACTGTATCAGATAGGTCAGGGCAGTCTGACCCAGCTAGTCAAATAACAAGGGTTAACAAAAAGGCACACAGCAGTGAGAGTCACCTGGAGCACAGAGGCATAACAATTTAAAACCTGGAAATTAACTGCAGCTAAGATTAGGTGCTCACCACTCTCTTAAAGCTATGTATTGCTGCACCATAGGAGGAAAGGTCTAGTCCTGACTGTCACAAAATCAGAAGTCGGACTGGAAGCAAGGATCTGAGTCATCTGCTACAAGGCCTTAGAGAAGGATGCAGTGTGCTGGCTGGGCTGGTTGAATGAAGCATTAACAATGCTGGGCTGGCGGGCTCCTTGAGCAGTGAAGCAGAGGATGCAGGGCTATCCAGAGCTACATCCAGGAGTGATACAGCTGTATCTGCTGCAGGAAAGCACTACACCACCACAGCCCTTGGACCTGCAGCTCAGCTACCCTCTTCCCAGCACCAAGGTAAGATCTTTGCACAGGACTTCATCTTCTTATGTAGATGCCTCAGATCCTTTGTGTGCTCTCTAATACCGTATTGTCTTCTATGTCCAGAGGAGAAAAGGGTCAGAAAAATATTGTGCACTGTCTCCTGAGAGCTGCACAAAAGCGTATAATAGCTGACTTTGTAGGACGCGTTGGCATGTGAAACTGCTGCAAATCCTCTTTTACTTTGCCATTCCCAGAGCAAATCCCCTGCCTCTGAAGAGAAGTCCCCCACCTATCCCATGGCAGGTACATTGGATCAGTTTCTTTCCCTTACCTGAACATAATCCAAAACCATGCCTGCCAAGACCATGCCAAGCCCAGCCAGGAGGTATGGCAGGAGAACTTGCAGGCAAATGGTGATGGCTGACTCTTCCTGCGACTTTGCCATGGCCACTTTCTCCTCAGCCACCAGCTTCTGCTGTGCATGCAGAGATACATCCTCTGCCTCCTGGCTGCCCAGCCGGCTCTCTCTGTGTTTACCCTTACTCTTTGCTTTGTGCCTGGATCGCTCTCCATTCCTAGACCTGCCCTCTTTTCTCCTCTGACGAACTTCCTCACCTTTCATGGTGGCTTTCTTGAATCACAGAGTTTTTCTGAAAAACAAAATCAGAAACAATGAGATAATGAAAAGAGGAATCAGATAGGTCAGAGACAGGAAATGTTTTGGTATTTTGTCCACTCCACTATCGTGAAAAAAATTACCACCTGCTCCCAAAATCTCAGATGCTCAGCTGAGCCAAATACTAGCACTTAGTTTACCTTTGGCTTTGTATAGTATTGAATCAATCTCCCCTTCTGCAGCTGCTTCTCTTCTTAGGCCTGTGTTCGCACTTGCTGTGCATCCTGCCTCTCACCCTGAGAATGCCTAGAAGGATGTACAAGGTGCTGTGCACAGCCTGAATTCTGGACCCAGCAGCTCTCACACTGGAAGCCACGAGAACCGAGGAGGCCAGCAGAATCCAGACCTTTTTGGGGTCTGACCCCTGGCAAAGAAACAGGGGCAGTCCATATCCTAGCATCCTACAGTCCAGCAAAGGACTAGCATACCTAGCACAGCACAGGTAGCTGTCCACCACTCCTCGACAACAAGGTAATTCTTTCACCTCCTTTCTAATCTGAATACTTTTTCTTCCTTTTGCGTCTTAGTTGACACGCATGCACTATGTGACTCATCTGTCTACAGAGTAGCTGCCACGATCCCACAGCTCTTACAAGAAAAAACAAACGTGCAGAATTGTTACCAGTCACTCTTTTCCTACCATCACAGCTCATTTCTGGGTATACCTGTCATTCATCTTGCCCGCCCCACTGCTGGCCCAGGCTGTGCCCCAAATCTTTCCCCATCACCCAGTGCCAGCACTCAGCCCAGTTAACCACTGGCAGATGTTTTCTGATGCTCTCATTTTCAGAATGGGCCGCTAACACCCTAAGCCCCTGCACCACCCCAGATGGGAACAATCCTCTTGCCCAACAGCTGGGGAGCGGAGCAAACTCCCAGGAGGCCCCAGCCACGGCTAGGGGTGGGGAGGGAGGAGGGATGGACAAAACAAAGTCCCCCTCTGCAGAAGGAGGAAACCCGGCTCCCGTTCCCCGCCAGCGCTGCGCCGGGCGGCGGGGCCGGGCCCCCCGCAGCGCGCACGTGGGGGGGGGAGCCGAGCGGGGAGGGGACACGGTGGCGACTGTGCGGCTC
>JANHGA010008123.1:0-12186 GCA_027560355.1 Halcyon chelicuti | reverse complement strand
TGTGAGTCATGTCGCGGAGATCTGGCCAGTCTAAATAAACCAGTCTATTCAGCGCTCCCATCACCCTTGCTGGGGCCTGCCTTTGGATAATGAACCGGGGAGAACTTTGGGATACGTCTTGCTGAAGCAAAACATCTGTTTACAGGGAGCTGCCAGGGACGGGCTAAAATGTGGCAGAATAATCTCAAATAGCCACAAGTCCCCTGGGCGAGCGGCTCTTGGTGCAGCAAAAATGCCATCACTGTTAGAGGAGGAGTGTGTGGGGGGGTGTATCTCCTGAAACATCTCCTTGGTTTGCTAAGAAAACAGCGTTTTGTGCATCTCGCTGTCCCAGCAGCATTGTGATGGATGAGCGTGCAGAGCCGGCTCCGCTCGGGAGCCATGGATTTGGGGTGAAAATCAGCCATGGGAGAGGGCTTCCACTGAGCCCTCGGTTTAATTAGTGGTACTGAAGCAAGACCACGGGGTGTAATGCGTCCAGGGAGGAGAGAAGCCACTTTCTCTTTCCCAATACTATATTGTGTAATAGCTGCATTTTTTTCTCCTGACTCCGGGGCTGTGAACGGGTGCCAAGCAGAAGAGGAATTTCGATGCTCCGATAAGATGTTTACATCAGCCTAAACATCCCTGGCGCGTTTGACATATTAAGTAATCTCTGGGCGTCCCAGTTGCCTGAGCAGAGGATGCTGCTGGACGAAGGCTCGGCCGTCAAAGTGCTTTGGCCCCGGTTTGTCAACGAGGATGCTGGGTTCAAACCCCGCTGACCGGCACGGGCAGGAGTTTTATGGTGATGAGAAGGCGGTTTTTGCACCAGTGAAATGTTGTGCAAGAGGTGGCTCCTGCCCTGGGGCAGCCAGGGCAGGGTCAATGCCTTGGGAATATGCAGGAGCACTTGCAGGGACATGTGAGGTTTTCCTGAAGGCTGTCTGGGTGCAAAGGGTTCATGGCAGGTGGAGAAAGGGTTCCAGGGGTGGGCATGTCCCGTCCGTCCTTCTCGCTGGCACAAGGTGTAAAGCATCGCATACAGAAAAGGCAGCACTCAGTCCACCAACCCAGGTGGCTGCCTGAAAGGGTCTGGGTGTGGTAGGCTCCATAAATGAGTGTGATTTCTCCTTTCCTAACAAGAAAAATAGGGCTTTGTGGTAGAGGTTTCACCCAGGCTTTGCCTGCCCCTCTCTTTCCCCGCAGAACCACGTCCTGACCCTGATGTCCATGGCTGCCCGCATCTACAAGCACCCCAGCCTGAAGAACTCCATCAACCTGGTGGTGGTGAAGGTGCTGGTGGTGGACGAGGCGGCAGCAGGGCCGGAGGTGTCCGACAACGGTGGGCTCACCCTGCGCAACTTCTGCAGCTGGCAGCAAAAGTTCAACCCCCCAAGTGACCGGCACCCTGAGCACTACGACACGGCCATCCTGCTGACGAGACAGGTCTGAAGGGTCCGTGGGGATGCTAAGGGTGGGGAGAGGAAAGGGGTGGAGGTGTCCCTGGAGGGAGAGGAGGGATTCCCCCCACCACGCAAAGGATGGAGCTTGCCGGAGAGCAACGAAGGGGGTGGTTGCATGTGGGGTGCAGAGCACCCGTGGGTTGCCCAGCTCTGCTGGGAGCTGTCAGAGGACCCCTTCACCCCGTCTGACTCCTGGGCGCTGCTGGCACACAGGACTTCTGCGGCCACCAGAGCTGCGACACGCTGGGAGTGGCGGATATCGGCACCATGTGCGACCGCAACAAAAGCTGCTCGGTGATCGAGGACGAGGGCTTGCAGGCAGCCTACACCCTGGCTCACGAACTGGGTAAGACCCCCCTTCCCTGCGGCGTTTCTGCTGCTCTCAGCCCAGCGTGGCCAGTCCTGGGGCTGGGAGGGGATGTAGCACAGCTCAGCGCCGGTATCTCCCGGCTGGGTGCCACCCGCCAAGCTTTGGGCAGCACCAGGGAGCTTCTGGCGCTGGCAGAAGCTGCTTTGCACAAGCAAAAGTGCCCGAGGTGGTGTAAGTCAGTGCATGTGCCTGATGTGTGCAGCAGAGCAGGACCCGGACTGGGCGGCTGCAGCTCACGGCTGCTCTCTGTTCCCCAGGCCACGTGCTCAGCATGCCCCACGATGACTCCAAGACCTGCGAGCGGCTCTTTGGGCCCCTCGGCAAGCACCATATGATGGCTCCTCTTTTCATCCACTTGAACAAGACCCAGCCCTGGTCTCCTTGCAGCGCCATGTACCTCACCGAGTTCCTGGATGGAGGGCACGGTAAGGCTCGGCTCAGAAGCCTCATGACCCAAGACAACCTTTTCCTTAATTGCTCGGGCTCTTTGCAACCCTTGGAGGGATGCATGGGATGAAGGGGGAGGCAAATTGGACCACAGCCAGAGGTTTGGGGTGCCTTGCTTGGTGCAACCCATGGCGACAAGCCTTGATGCATCTCTGCCCTGCCCAGGCGACTGCTTGCTCGATGCCCCGGCCGACCCCCTCTCCCTGCCCACCGAGCTGCCTGGCCGAGGAGCCCTGTACAGCCTGGACCAGCAATGCCAGCAGATCTTTGGCAAGGACTTCCAGCACTGCCCCAATACCACGGAGGAGGACATCTGCGCCCAGCTCTGGTGCAGGATCGGCAGCGGGGAGCCCCTTTGCCACACCAAGAACGGCAGCTTGCCGTGGGCTGACGGCACCCCGTGCAAAGGCAGTGGGCTGTGCTGGGATGGACGCTGTGTGCCACAGGATGCCCTGGAGCCCCAGGTAATGAGGAAATTGGGGACCGAAGGATTTGGTCTCAACCCTTTGGGATTCCCAGACCTCTCACCCCAGTCCTGCCATCTCCTGGACTAGCTTTGGTTGCTTGCCTGGTTTGTTTTCTGGGTATCATAGAATCGTTTAGGTTGGAAAAGACCTTTTAAGATCATCAAGTCCGACCATTAACCCAGCACTGCCAGGTCACCACTAACCCATGTCCCTCAGCACCACATCTGCAGGGCTCTCTTCCAACAACCTTTGTCATTAACGTTTATGACTGGCGAGCCCAGCCCGTAAGATAAACTGTCGTGCCTTTTGCCGAGGCTGGTCTGAACCAGAGCAAGCAGCCACAGCTCTGCAATTAAATCATCGCTTTTTGCCCTGCTGGGGTCTTAGCGGTGATTTCGGAGCCAGCCAGCAAAGCGGTTAAACCCAAGCTTAACTTCAAGCACGTGAAGGGACTGGTGGAAGTCAGTCATAACTCCATGTGAAGTATGTGCTTAAGTGCTTTGCTGGATCAGGGCCCCGGGGAGAGGAGCTCGGGGGGGAGACTTTAGCCTCACTCCAGACCTTTGCTCACCCTGGGAGCGAGCAGCCGGGGCTGGCCGGGCTCGGGGGTGGATCTAACAGCTTCTCCTGGCCTCTTGCAGCCGGTGGTGGACGGCGGCTGGGGCCCGTGGAGCCCCTGGGGCTCCTGCTCCCGGACGTGCGGCGGTGGTGTGCAGTTCTCCTTCCGTCACTGCGACAGCCCCAAGCCCCAGCACGGCGGCAGGTACTGCGAGGGCCAGCGTGCCAAATACCAGTCCTGCCACACCGACGAGTGCCCGCCGGATGGTAAGCCCAGCTCGGCCGAGCCGCTCGCAGATGCAAGTCCCAAATGCACGCTCACTTCCCACCCTCCTGTCTCCAGAACGCATCGCCAAGTATTGCTCCACTCTCTCTTGGATATTCCTATTTTTTGGGCGGGGGTCTTCTGCTGGGGGTTGTGATTTTCCCCCCAGCTGGGTGGGAGGCGTGTGGCATCCTTCCTCGGCTTGCACACTCCCACTGTTCTCCGCTCGATCCCGCATCTCTGTGCTGGTTGAGGGTTCCTCTTGCGCCACGTTTTGCCTTTTCCTTTCAGGGAAAAGCTTCCGGGAGCAGCAGTGCGAGAAGTACAACAGCTACAACTTAACGGATCTGGAAGGGAATCTCCTGGAGTGGGTCCCCAAATACGCAGGAGTGTCACCCCGAGACCGCTGCAAGCTCTTTTGCCGAGCCAGAGGGAGGAGCGAATTTAAAGTCTTTGAGGCCAAAGTAAGATGCCTGGTGGTGATAATCACCCCTCTTTACCCTGTTTCAGATCAAATGCCCTAATTGCTCCTCTGCATCCCCCCGTCCCCTTTTCTAGGTGATCGACGGGACACTATGTGGCCCAGAGACCCTCTCCATCTGTGTCCACGGGCAGTGCATCAAGGCTGGCTGTGATCACGTAGTCGGGTCTTCCAAGAAGCTGGACAAGTGCGGGGTGTGCGGTGGCAACGGCTCGACTTGCAGGAAAATATCTGGCTCGCTCAACCGATCCAAGTAAGGGGACGAGAAGCCTGCAGAGATGGGCTGGGGGGAGAAAAAACAGCCTCTCCTCTTTCTCCTTTCTATTTTTTTATTGCAAAACTACTAGGCTAGGACTAACTAGGACTCTTTCTAGGGTAAGTGAAGCCAGTTTGCTTTCTGCATCCGAAGCATCCCACCTAGCTTGCAGCAGCCGGTCTTGAGGAGAGCTTGGCTTTCCACTCTGTGCCGTTAACCAGGGTTTGCAGCCACGCAAACACCCTGAGCCAGGTGCTACAGCCTGGTCTCCTCCCCAGACTCCAGGGCTTTTGCTAAGTGTGGTCTTGGAGCAGCATTAGGCAAGCCAAGAAGGGTTTATTTCCTGAAATAACAGCTGCTGCTGACAGCAGTGATGGGCTCAGTACACCCCTGCAAGCAAATCTGCTGCCCTGAGGAGCTTGTAATAAGCATCTCACCCCAGCATAGCAAAGCTGGACACCTATTTCGAGGGCTGATGTGGGATATAAATAGTTCAGTAACTTTTCCCTGGGCTTTGGGGTGAATTTCAGTCCTGGGACATGGGCATGGAGGCAGCCACTTCCCTTGCCCGAGGTCTCCGTTGCTTTGCCAGAGCTGAATATAAGGCTTTTGGGGAAAAGATGGTAACAAAAGCCCCAACACATCCAATTCCACGTGGCGAGGTGACTCACGCAGTCACATTAGATTTCCTGAACAGTTTCCTTCCAGGGAGCCAGCTGAAATGGGGCTTCCACTCTCCTATGAATTGTTTGTGGCTGACTAAAGAGAGATTAGCATGGTAGCTACAGCCAAGAAGAGATCCCATTAAGATCAGGGTTAGGGAGGCCAGGGTGACTGAGAGCGGAGTTTGACCCGAAGTCTTTGTTCCAAAATACTCTGAACCTAATTACTGATCACAGCATCAACTGTGGGGGTGTGTGGAAAATGATCCTGCCGGCCCCACGGCGTGAGTCACACCAGGGGGGCATTTTATTTTCCAGCTCCTGAGCATTCTGTGGTTAAAGAGGAATGGCTTGAGAGCTACAATCCCACTCACCAAGTGCTTTCCCCTGCATGGGTCTCCTCTTAATACACCCAGGAAAATAACCGTGTCCCTTTGCCCCATTGCAGATATGGCTACAACGACATCGTCACCATCCCTGCCGGGGCAACCAACATCGACATCAAGCAGCGCAGCCACCGAGGGGTCCGTCACGATGGGAATTACCTGGCCCTGAGGACCCTCGAGGGCAAGTACCTGCTGAATGGAGACTTTGCCATCTCGGCCATGGAGCAGGACATCCTCATTAAGGGGACCATCCTGAAATACAGTGGCTCCATGACGACCTTGGAGAGGCTGCAGAGCTTCCGGCAGCTCCCAGAACCCCTGACCGTCCAGCTGCTCACCATCGCCAGCGAAGTCTTCCCCCCCAAAGTCAAATACACCTTCTTCATCCCCAAGGATGTCCCGTTCAGCAAGCAGAAAGGCAAAGAGAAGAAGTCGGCCAATGTCATCCAACCGATGCTGACCTCCCAGTGGGTCCTGGGTGACTGGTCTGAGTGCTCCAAGACGTGCGGCTCTGGCTGGCAGAGGCGGACGGTGGATTGCCGGGATGTGGAGGGTCAAACCTCCTCCACTTGCGACAGATCCCTCAAGCCTGAGGACATCAAGCCCTGCGGAGATGTCCCCTGCCCTCTCTGGCGCCTGGGTCCCTGGTCCCCCTGCTCCCAGACGTGCGGCGAGGGCGTGCGGACGCGCAACGCCTCTTGCATCGATTACGCCGGTAAAATCACCGCCCCGGAGAAATGCAGCTCGCCAGGGCCACCGTCGGCCACCGCCACCTGCGTGCTACGGCAATGCTGAACTGGGACGGGCTCGACGGTGACGCACCGGGGCAGGATGGTGAGGATACCCCGGGCTTGCTCGCCACATAAATAACCACTCTCCAGCGGTTCATCCCCACCCCATCGACGTCTACCTCAGAGAGGGCAATAACGGCGGCAGAGCGGGGAGGAATCACTTCTTTTCCTTTCTTTCGTCCTTTCTTTCTGGCTAGCAAGTTGTACTTCAAAGGGGAAAAAGTAAGCGTGTCTTTAGGGTGGTTCCAAAGAGCTGTCATTAAACGTGGTTGTGGACTCCACTTGTAAGGTTTGCTGGGGTTTGTTGCTGGTTTTGCCAGTGCCCCGTCCCATCTGCAGCTCGAGGAGGTCCAGGTTGGGTGGCTAAAGCTTCACCCCCTTGCCTTGATTTCCCCCCATTATAAACCCAAGGCTTAATTACACCTGACCTGGCTTTCAGCACTGTCACAGGGATTAATTCATTACTAATTCTGCAGCGCTTTGACTGTGAAATGCCTGTTGCGATATCCCACCCCCGCTCTGGAGCAGCCACTTGGGTGCCAGCCTTTCCTCTCCCGTCCTCAGCTTTCAGTCCCCTGCGGGCTCGTTTCCTCAGCTCTGCTTTCATTTTGGAGGTAATTTAGCTTGCAGCAGGGATGAGCCCGGGATCTGCGGATGGCCAAGCCTCTCCTCACCCCACCGCGGTGACGGGTGTTGCTCTTCACCTCTGCCCTCCCAGGATACAGGAAGATGCTCAGATCTGGCACGAGGCTTCAGCCTTGCTTGAGCAATTCTCGATCTAAAACCGAGCTGCTCCCCCAAAGCCCAGCCAGAAACCCTACCATTTCTTTGAGAACCCAAGATATTCAGCTTTTATCTCTCATAGGCAATTCCTACTGAAACCGAGGGGGCTACAGCCAAGGACTGAGGGTACCAAGGGCTTGGCTCTTTTCTTTTTCTTTTTCTTTTTTAAGGAAATTAAAAACAATAGAGGCCAGCTGCAGAGTTTGGATGCAGAGCTGTTTGGGCTGTTCAGACCTACCTTCGGGCAATGTTCTTCGTCTGCTAATTAATCTCCCGGAATTTAAGCCCTCTCTCTGGCTCTAACAAATAGCTGGATGCTAAAGTCATGTAGCCTTGCAGGGTTATTTTCTTTTTCCCCTTTGTGTCTGGCAAGGGTTTGAACTCAAAAGGCCAGCATGTGTTTCCTCTCCAGCGTCACAACCGGTGTTTAGGATGGGGCAGAAATTTCAGCCTGAGACAGTGCCAAGGAAAACGTCACTGTTTATCACACAGGAGTCGCACATGCTGAGGGACTCCTCCAGATTTTATATTTACTGTGTGGTCGCTTAAGCCTGAGCTTCCTAGATGAAAAAAACCTCCCTTCCTGGGTGCAAAAACTCCCTTCCTAGGTGCAAAAACTCCCTGCTGCGGGCAAATCCTGCTGCTTTTCCAGCAAGGTGGAGGATGAGGGACCCTTCTGGGATGGGGGGGGACCGCAGGCTGATGTGTGGGGTCTGGGTGATGGTCGGTGGGATTCCTGCCCTAGCCTTCCTTTAGAAACATGTAGCCTTTATGCTGATTTAAGTCAAAGAGGTTATATATTAGGATGTATAAATATATGTATATATCTGTTTCCCTTCAGTGAAGGATTGTAGCAATGTACTGAGCCTCTTGTGTTAGGTATTTATTATAAATTTCTGTTTGGTTTTGTACAGTAGCTGCCTGGAAAGGAGAGGGGGGGGAAGGAAAAAAAAAGGTAAAAAAAGGACTGTCTGTGTTTTTTAACATGCTGCTCCTGCATCCCCACTCTGAAAGTCGGAGTGGGGACATCTCTGCTCATCGTTTAACCGCTCTGGTATGTGACTGGTGTCTCCCTCCTCCCTGGTGCCCCTAAATCAGGGCACGATTGCCAACTGAGCTGTATAACAAACCCGACCCAAATTAAGCTTTGGATTTTCCTTGTAAAGCGGGGGGGGACGGGACACATAATTTTCTGGGTTTTTAGCCTTTTTGTTTGTATTTGTTTTTAACTTTGAAACCAGTCTGTGACTCTGCCTTTACCCCTTCAATAAAGGATTTCCTGCCTCTTACCCCTTTGTGTTTGTCTCTGTTTGAACTTTGTGTTTGGTTTTTATCTCCATCCTAAAAGCAATACCCTAAATCTCTCTTTTCCATAACTTATTCGGGTATAAACAAATGGTCGAGTTTTAAGACGTTAATCCAAAGCATTACCTGGCGGAGTAGAGAAAAATTCTCTTTATTAGACAGGGAATAGCAATGCAGAGTTTGGAACCACCTCATTGGAATAAACATGGGCTCATCCCAAGGTAATTTGGATCTCTTTGCTTGGGTCAAGCAGGCTCTGCTGCTAGATGCCCTGGGTGAAAGCACAGCCTGACGTCGAATAGTGGCTGTGGTTTATTAGTAATTTCCATCCACTGCCGGAGGTTGAAAAGGATGCTGCCGTGGCCGAGCAGCTGTGGGAGGGCAAGGGAAAGGGTTAACCCCTCGCCGTGGGACGTGTCACCACTTTAATGGGCACAGCGACACATGCCACCCTATTTATAACTAGGTGTGACATTCATTTCAGATGACTTCTCTTGGCGCCTGTACAGCCGGGTCCTGGGTTTCGGCTCATTAAGGTGTAAGCCTGCCCCGGCTTTCCTCCCCCCACCTCTCTTTTTTTTGTCACCATCTCGGGGTTTGAGTTAATAATAATAATTAATAATTGGAATTTCAAACAATGCCAAAGGCTTCAGGATATCACCGAGTAGGAAAAAGCCCTTAATTAATCATAGCAGTGTAACCATCATAATTTAACTTTTAAATAAAGAGTAATGGGGTAAGAAAATAAACTTTATGGGAGTTTCTCTGTCACTGTATCCGCAACGGTACCCCAGAGACAAGGGGGAGCAGTTGGCAGAGAGATGCCTTTCTGCAGTCCCGGCAAGGGGATGTTATGAGAATCAACCCATGGCTGGATCCCCCCACCCTGTGCTGTGAATAGTGCTGCTCCCCCATCAGGGGTAATGAAATTTTATTGGTGTTTTCTCCTCTTTAAGGTACTTTTAGAGGATGTAGGATGCTGCAGGCTGCTCCCCCAGGCATAACCATCACCAGGTATGTGTTGAAATGGTGGTTTCCTTCCTTATTCCTGATGGAAACATACTTCCTAACATGTGCCACACTATAATGACCCTTTTCTGCAGTTATCTTCTGCTCAGCTCATCCATCCTGGTCATCACCTCTGCTCATGTAGATCCCCCTTTCTCCATTGAGATACCAGTTAAAACCATTCTAAGCTCCCCAAGCAAGCGGTCTGGTTCCCAGAGCTTCTGGGTGATGGCATTTGAGAGGGGCTGGTGCAATTCAGAACATCTTAGAAAAGAGGGTTCTCTCCTAAACTGCCCCCTTCCACTTTCTCTCATGCTGACCAGGAGGATCGAACCTGTGGGACTGCACTTGCTGAGGGCCAGGCAAGGTGTTCCCAGGTCTGGAGAAGACATAAATCCCCAAATCCTCCTGATGCCAGGAGAAAAACAGGGGTTGCCGAAGAGAGAAGTCAGCAGGATTGAGCTAAAGCAAATTAACTGAGCCCTGGAGATCGCAACAGGCAGGAGGATGGAGAGCAGACGGCTCCTGCACACGGGTGGTAAATTAAGGAGCAGGCAGCGAGTCCTCGAGGGTGGGAGCAAAAAGGTTTTCCCTCCGGAGGTGCTGAGGTCAGGGAGGGGAGAGGACGGCTGTGCAGGGAAGGTGTGATTTGCTTGGAGTGTTAATGGATGCGTGGTGCCAGGAGCAGGAAAGCAGGCTCAGCAGCACGGGAGCTGCTCCAAGAGCCGCTGAAGAAAAGGGAAACGTAACCCACAGGCTGCAAAAAGAGGATAAAAAAACCCAACCAAACCCACCCTCCAGCCAGGAATCGCACGTTCTGGCTGCTGGTAAACAGGGGAGAGGTTCAGGAATTAAAGAGAGGGGCCAGACCCTGGGGATGGACAGGAGATGTAGCTGGGTGTCTTCTGAGCGGATGGGAAAGCAGGATTTCTGTTCAGACAGAGGAGGCTCTAAGGGTGCCTAAGAGGAGGCACAGCCTTCATCCCACCTCCAGACGAGACCCCCTTCCAAGCAGCAGCTGCTGGCAGTGAGCCCTGAGGGCAATGTGGGACCAGTCTGCTGAGCATCCCCAGCCCCGGCGGCTTGTGTCCCATTTAAAAGGTGGAGGCTACGAGTCACCCTTCGAAAGCTCCTTCCCCAGTTTCCCACCCGTGTTTTGTACCCATCAAATTCCAGCTGGTTCAGCCAAGGTCCCTATAAATGAGCAGTAGGTGCCCAGACCAGATTTACCACGGGATTACTCAGGGTTTATGTCGGTCTCGCTCCATCTGTGTCCATGAATCAAGCCCCACGATGTTGTAAAACGTTCCTAAGAGCAAATCCCTTTACTGGAATGTACCAGGAGTTGATATTTTGACAGTTCATCACAACACCTCTTGAAGAGAGCTCTGCAGGAAAAGCAGATGGTAGTAAAGGACAACCCAGTATTTAGGAAACCCAAGCAGGTGTAAATAAATTCATCTCCCATTTACTCCAGAAAATGACTGGAATCATTTATCACAATTTTTTATTAACCAAACGGCCCCTTCTGCTGAAGAATTCCTACGGGAATCAGGCTGGGGAGGCTCCTCGGAGCTGGGGGTGATGTGCAGGGGGTGCTGTATCCCCAGTCTCCCAGTTTCCCACACCCAAATGCCCTGCTTTTAACTGGAAACCTAACGAGCCACGTGGAGATGGTGGCCAGGAGGCAAAGTGGGCCATTGCAGGAGGTAGTAAGGGTAAAAAAAGGGGAAGAAATTAAATAAACAGGGGTTTTTTTTTAGCAGCGGTGGGTTTGAATCGCTGAAGTCACAGTGATTTTTGCTTTATTTTCGGTCGGGTTTGTATGAAATGAATGAATTCCTTCAGAAAAAAACCACCCCAAACCAATAAATCAAGGTGGTGTTTCTTTGTGCAGTTCTAGGGCTTATTTCCAGGCCACACGTAGCGGGTTTAAAGGCTGCTGGTTTAAAGGCTTCTTGGGTTATTTTGTTATTTTGCTGACGCCCAGCGAGGGCACGGACCACACCGAATTTTACCATCCTCCAGACACGAAACTGGGGAGTTTGGACCCGTGCAAAACCCAGGACCCACTCGGAGCAAGTCTCAAGCAGGATAACAAGCAAGTGCAACAAGGCACAGCAACGACCTGAAGCTTCAATCACGAAATTGTTACGAATCAGCATTTTGAAGCAATTTCACAAGGTGCAACCACCACGGCTCTGGAGTCGGGGAGAAAAAGGCACTTGGGACGCGGCATCTTCAGGAAACAGCATCAGCCCTCGGCCGGGTTGAAATGTTTTACTGCTGATGAACTTTTTTGGACCGTGGCCTTTCAATCTGTTTCCTGCTTCAATTTACTGAGTGCTTATCGTGGAAAAAAAACCCAAAGCAAGAACAAAAAAACCCAAACCCCAACCTCACGGTAAAACAAGCCATGGAGGAAACGGTGGCACTAATCACGTTAAATTAACTGTGCTTACCCCGAGTTAGCGCAGATTTGGGCCAAATTATAGAGGCGGATTAATTAGAGACTCGTTAACTCTCAACTTGAGAGGGATGGATGAAAACTGGGGGGCAGTTCCCATGGGGTTGGGCTCGGGGGGTGTGTGAACCGGAGCACCGGGGGTGCTGGGCCGCACGGTGTGCACGGTGCTGGGCACTGGGTGTGCAAGAACCAGAGCACCGGGGTGCTGGGCTGCACGGTGCTGGTCCTGGAGGTGCAAGAACCGGAGCACCGGGGTGCTGGGCTGCACGGTGCCGTCCCCGGGGGTGAAGGAACCGGAGCACCGGGGGTGCTGGGCTGCACGGTGTGTACGGTGCTGGTCCCGGGGGTGCATGAACCGGAGCACCGGGGGTGCTGGGCTGCACGGTGTGCACGGTGCTGGTCCTGGAGGTGCAAGAACCGGAGCACCGGGGTTCTGGGCTGCACGGTGCCGTCCCCGGGGGTGAAGGAGCCGGAGCACCGGGGTTCTGGGCTGCA
>JANHGA010008122.1:77875-97598 GCA_027560355.1 Halcyon chelicuti | reverse complement strand
TGCCCGGAGCCAGCGCCAGCCGCAACTCGCGCTCCCGGTGGCGGTGGCAGCGGCTGCGGGGCGGGCTGGGCTGGGCTGGGCTCTGGCTGCCCGGCGAGGCGGCCGGGGCGCTCAGCCCTTCGTCTCCTCTCGCCGTCGCAGTCGCTGGAGGCTCCGGACTATAAATAGCAGGCTCGCCAGCCACCGAGAAACACGCACACGCAGCGGAGGAAAGTGTGCCGGTCGCCCCGCCGGGCGGGCTCGCAGCCGCCAGCCAGGTAATCGCTGCTCGGGGCGGGCGGGGCGCCGGCGTTTATTCTGCTGGCGAGAGGTTTGTTTCCTTGTTTCTTCTTTGGCCCCGGTGCGCTAGGACAGATTAAAAGCCGGCAGTGGGTTCCGCCGAAGTCCCTCCCTTTTATTCCCTTATCAAGTTTCTTCGGGTTCCCTCCCGCGAGGCGTGCGCAGCCCCGGGGGAAGGCGGAGGAGCTCTGGTCGGGGGCCCTGGCAGCCCGGCGAGTGGCCCCGGCTGCGAGCGGCTGCCGCTCTCCCGTCTGCGGGGCGGGCGCCGCTGCCGCTCAGCGCCGGGGCTGAGAGAAGGGAAGGGAAGCGAAGGGAGGCGGCCCGGCCGCCCCGGGGATCAGCGGGGGGCGAGGAGGGACCCGGGCTGCCGGGGCAACTTCCAGCCCGCTGGGATTTCTCCTGCTTTCCCCCCCGTCGTCGTTGGCGTTGCCGGCCGGGGAGCCGCGGTGCTTGTCCGCAGCCGTGGCTCCTCTGAAGGGGCCTCGAGGGGGGGGCTTGATCGCGCTGTTTGCGACGGTTTTCTGGTAGGTTTGAAAGTTGGGGGTGCTGGGCTGATACGGCGGGTACCAGGGTCCGTAGGTGCCGTTAAAAGGTTAATTTGGTAAGAGTAATTAATGTACCCATCCCCATCTTGCAAATAACAGCGTCAGCTGAAATGCGAGGCAAACCGCACGGTATTAGGTACAGGTAAGTTGAGCAGAGTTGTAACTCGAAATTCTATCAGCCAGAAAAGGGGAGGTGGAGGATGATACTTAATTTTCTGAACTGTGATCAAGTGGAGCTCTATTTTCTTTTCCCCAAAGGACGTACATGTTTGGAACCATGGAAATGAGGGCTTGTGCTGTCTGCTGGTCTGGTCCCCAAAGCTAACTCGGTGCCTTTTATGAAATAAAAATGATAGGATGAAGTTTTTGTGGAGCTGTGTTTTCATCTGATGCCTAATTAGGTTTCCATTTCTTTTTCTGGTCAGAAGAAATGTACTTGTTTATTTACCCATTAATGATGTGTTAAAATAGATACACTAAAATCAGGCCATTTAAATGTCATTTAAATCTAGCTTTTAATCTCAGAAACAAGACTAATTTTCAGTCTTCACTGATTTACAGGCACCCTCCATCTCTATTTAAAGCATGTCTGCAAAGCAAGAATGATGGGGGGAAAATGTCTTTTTCTCCATCTCCATCAAAGCAAGAGTTTATGCAAATAATTGGTTGCTGGCTAAACTTTTTATATTCAGATAAGTATTTAAAAGCGTGATCGCAGTCTCTGAAAAGGCTGTGTTCTAGTCATGTCATTTAGTTAGTTAGTTATTACCTGACTACATTTGAACTAGCTTTAAAGCTCTGAGGTATCCTAGGGCTTTTTGTCCTGTGAACCTTTATATTGGATGGGGTTTGTGCATGTTAGTCCTCGTTACTGTAACTATCCATGCAGGGCCAAATGCTGTTTACTTAACATATTGTGATAATTCCACTAAAATTAAGGGACAAATCACAAGATTAATAAGAGCAGAAATTAGTCCTGTGGGATTTTTTGCAGCCCTGATGACATGAGTGGGAGCATGTGGCAGTGTTAGTACCTCAGAGTCCAGTTTCTGCTTTTCCCCCCTCTGCTTTCTGACAGTTTCTACAGTGCTCGAGACAAGATTATATTTTTCTTTAAAATAAAGCTTTTCTTTTCCTGGCTTTCTTGGGCTACCTAGAGCTTCAAGTTCCAGTTGTCCATGTGTTCCTCAAACCTTCCAAATGCTGCTGATCTCTTTTTTTGTTTGTTTGTTTTTTTCTCTAGAGAGATTTATCTCTGAGGCTACTTCAGTTCTTTGTGATCAAAGAGTTCTGTCTTCCTTAGGCTAAGGTATATCAGCTGAGCAGCTGTATCCAGGTGCCTCCTACAGTTCCTCTTTTGTGACCATCTCCTTATCCTTCTGATCTGACCTGAAGATTTCCCAACATTGCATGTAGATTTTGTGAATTAAAATAGATGATTAATGCTGTACTTAGTACCCAGAAGTCTACTGTACTGCAAGAAGATGAAAAAAACCACAGTAAAATAAAAAAACCCCTCAGCAAACCAAGAACAGGAGTAGAAGATGTGCCTGGAGCATCAAAGTGATGCTGTGGAGGACAGCACTGCTAGTTGGCAGTAAGGAATGGAGGCTGTGGGATAATCTGCAGGTGAAGTAATTGTTCCAACAGGACTGGGCTGAAATTCACGGTGGATTTTGAGGAAAAATAGCGGGATTGATATGTCTGCTGAATTATGTAGCTTGTTATGGCTATATATTTTTAGCATATGACTTGTGCAGGGAAATATGAACCCAATACTTCTTGGATTGATGTAACATTTACAGGAGAAAGTAATTCGCTAAGAGAGACAACCTGAAAGGCAGTTACTCCCAACACTAATGTTTTGTCAAAATTGATGATAACTCGAGCTAACATCCTTAAATACTTGGGCAGTTAGCTGTGTTTCTCTGCCTAATTTATATTTTTTTACCTTTTCCTGTATGCCAAATGCTTTGACTGATGGGAATTCTTAGGAAGGGTTAGTTTTATTTGGCTTGTGAAATCTTTTGTATTACATGACTATTGTATTGTTACCCTTGATGAATGGCAAATGTTATTTATCACACTTCCTTCTCCCAAAGAAATCTGGACTGATATACATTGAACTCTGAAATATTTTTCCTTGCTTTTTAAAAATAACTTGGAAATGGATGTGTCAGAATGTGGTGTGGACAGAAGGCTGAAATGTTACTTGGGGAGAATTGGCAGTTCTGGCTTCACCAAGCCTTTGGTCTTGCCTACGGCTTACCTGGGTTTAGGAGCCCTCCCCACACTTAAATATTGCCCATACCAACTTGCCAGTCTTATTACATGTTTGTCTCAGATTCTTTATCTTGTTCTTTAGGAGCATTCACAGCTGATTTTGCCCTTGCAGCTCTTAAGAATGTATTATTTCTTTCTTTTTTTAAAAAAAAAAGGATTGCCTAATTCTTTCTTAACTCTGCCAGATAAGGATCTGGTCAGTTAGCTTATCAGGCTCTCCTGTCTTGGATAGTTGATCTGTTAGAGAAAACCCGAGACAAAGCTTGAAAGGCCAGCTGGATTGTGCAAGGTTTGAGTGCGGTGCTGGACTCGAGCTCATGGATGGCTTCACAGTGGTACAGGATTTTAATGAAAAAGACTTGCTTGTTTTGATGCAAAATCCACGCTGGCAATTCCAAGGAGGAGTTCAGGTTTGTGAATTCCAGTTTCCTGCTGTTTGGAAGACTGTGTTAATAGTTTGCCAGGTGAAAATTAAGAAGAGAAAGAACTGTAAATTAATGTGGAGGATTCTTTAATTTCTCTTCCCCATAATCTGCAAAGGTACAGTCAGTTGACTTGTCTGGGTTAGTAGCAGATCATTTCGGGGAAGAGGTTTTTTTTCCTCATTTCTTCTGTCATCATAAGTTAAGTACAATGGGCAGAATCTCAAAGCACAAGTAAGATGTATACAATGCATTCTACTATGAAAGCTGCTGTTGGGAGACAGGCTATGTTGCTTGTCTTCCAAGTCTTGTGTGCCTTTTTGGTGAGGTATATGGAGATAACATACTGAAAAGTGAAGTGGTCATATTACACTGTGCATGGCACGCTTACTAATTTGTCTTTGAAGAGGGAGTAAATAGAACAAATTGTGTATTCGCTTACTCTGTAGATTTTGCAAGTTAAGGTGTTTCAGATCCAAGTTCTATCAAATTTACCACCCTTCTGACTCCAGAAGAGACTAGGCAGGACAGTTGTGTTTGCAGTAGTTTCAACTCCGTAGCTGTGCAGGAGGTTTAATATAGCTTTCCATAGATTAGGATGCTAATAGGCTTTTTGCCTCAGCCTGACAAACTAAGCCTCTTCTTCCTGTTTGTCAGGGAATTTGCCCCATAGGTTCCTTTAGATAGTTTTTCATGGTGAAGGTGGCTCTAGTTAATGAAAATATGGAAGACAACACAAGCTAAAAGGTGCTGACTTGACATAGTATGGTGTCAGAGTTGTTAAATGGGATGCTATTTATCAAGTTTGTGTCTTTGGCAGGCTGAGTTTGTTCTCTGTTACTATGTGCTATGCGCGTGGCGTTAAAAACCAAATCCGTCTGGACTATTTTCCTTTTTTTTTTTTTTGGTGGATGTTTTTCATTTTGTTGTATATCCTGTTTCTATGAAGTTTCACCCTGTGCTGTGACCTCAGTGAAAACTTGAGGAGTACAGTAGTAAAATCAATTTGGGCAGCCTGGAGCGTATTTTCTCTTAAACTGCATATACATAACTAAAACACTTTGGTTTGTATCAATTTCTTTAACTCTGTTAGCTGTACATTTGTCAACAAGAGTTTCTTGCTTGCTGCAAAACCACTAATTTGGCAAATAGAGTGAAATTTCTTAATATGAGGCACTAAAAAGGCTCCATTCTTTATTGTAATTTTAAGAGGTGGATGCGTAATGGACAATTAAGAGGGAGGAGGTCTTGTGGGAAATAAGCTTTTATTGTATTTTGACAGTTTTTCGTGTACCATCAGGTTCTTGGATGGTTTGTTTATTTCTAAACTATGAACTGAGAATATTCTAGCGATGCTAGTAAGATGCACTGAACCTGGGGTGCACATTTCTGTTAAAAAAGGACTCAAAACATGAAAGTGATTATAAAAGCCTAGGCACTAAATGTGGCTTGCTATCTTGTGTATTTACTGCTGTGCAAATGGAGCATTAAGCATCAACTCTTTGGTTTTGTGCACTGTTTCTATCAGAGCAATAACGTTGCCGCTCTGCATGGTTTTTGTTTGCTTTCTGTGTGCATAAGTGGCTAAAAAAATCAGCTATCAGTCAAACTGGATTTTATAGGATGCAATTACTTTCTCTGCCATAGTGACATAATTTTGGAATAAATCTCTTTAATGGGTTATTCCAGTTGATGCTGTAGATGAGAACAGAATTTGGTAGAGGGAGTAGGAGATACTGCACTTGACATTCAGAATAGCGTCAGTGTGCTATTTTTACAGGTCTTAAAAATATACTTCCTATTGATGAGGAGATCTTTAATTTTTCCAATTAATAATCGTAAGAGTTGGAACGTGTCTGCAAAGTGCCTTTTTTGCTTTAGCCAAGTTGTGTGTGGGTTGGGCGTTCCCCGTCCGCCCCCTCCAAGAGGCAGCTATAGAGCTACGCTCTGTCATGACACACAATTCGTGTGGCTGTTGTCAAGCGGCCGCGTGGCTGGAAATGGTAAAGATGGCAACGTTGCCTCGGTGGGGGAAGCCGGTTGTAAAGCAGACTTTCCTGCAGTCTTGTACAACAGCTCTTTCCCCAGGAGCTGCGCGATCAGGTTCCGCAGGCAGCGATTAAACCGCGCAATAAAGATAGCGGGTGTGGGTGATGAAGAAGCACCCGTTAAAACAAAATCCCCACACCAAAACCAACCTTGAAAGAAGCCTGCGCCGTTTAGAGCTGCTGTGGAGGAAGACTGTTTAGTTTGATATGTAGTTTCTATCCAGATGGTTGACCTGCATTCATTAGGTTTTCACTCGGTGAATCTACATTTAGCGTTTTTCCAAATGAATTGTTACCTGACGATTGTTTAACCATCGAGTGAAAAGTATTTGTTCATCATTCTTCATTGTTTTATCTAAGAATATTTTTTGTTAAGCTTTCCTGCTGTTGCTGCCAGATAGGTTTACGTTTTAGTGTTCTGTTTCAGCTGGCTAGTGTGGTCTTTTCCTTCTAGGAATTGATAGTTTCCAAGTAATGTGAACAAAAGTGGCGGCTTCTATTTTTATGGAAGTTTTTTGGGGTTTGCATGTCTCAGATGCTGGCAGTGGGAAGCTTGGAACATATGAATATAGCCTACACTAGATGGCAGTGTAAAATATGAGGAAGCCCGGAGACATTTGGAATTCTTAACAAACCCACTAGAAACTGCCACACTTAGCACTCATTTTGGTTTTTTACTGCAGGTACTCGTGTTAAATACAAGGTCACTTATTTTTCATGATCTAAATTTGTCTTGAATTTACCTGGAGTGAGAGAATATCTTTGGGCACTTGCTGTAAGATAGCTGACGTACTGTAAATTCAGTCTACAGCTTAATCTTGGTTAGCTGGCTTGTGTTTGTGGTTATTTATTGGTTAGGAAAAACCCCATGTATTGTTGTCAATGTTATTTGAGATAGCTTTTGTCCTGCAGTTTTAGAATACATATCAACTGATAAAGCAACGATGGATGAGACTTCATTTTAGTATTTTTATAGCTGTATTGTGGCCATTTATCATTTGCGTAGGACAATCTGTATATGTTGGGGTTTTTTTCAGATAAAATAAATGAAATTGTTTATAATCTCCAGGGCCAATGGCTGATGTCAAATTGCACGTACTGCTACAGTTTATTGTCTTCATAGGAGGTGTCCATGTGTGTGAAGCGATATATATAAACAGTTGCTGTAATGTCAGTCTTTGGAAGAACAGTATGATGCACAAGCCTCAAAAAGCCCAAATTCATCTTAAAGTTATTCAAGCGTCGTGAGGAGGCTTCAGGGAGAATGGGAGTTAGGACAGTTGTTTGTGAGTATACCTTGGAGTGCTTTCAAAGTTTTCCTGTAGCAGTGCCTGATGATAAAAAAATTATGACCAAGGTGGAGAAAACAGCATTTACAAGAAACCTTTAAGTCAGTTCATGTACCATCAAGATGTGATAGCCTAGAGACAGATTTCCCTACTAAAGCATAAAAACCAAGAGGGATTAGAGGACCCGGCCTATAAAGGTTGTGTGCGTAGTTGTTGAACTGCTTTGCTTTGTATTTGCAAGTGAAATTAGAAAGCAGTTGATGTAACACCATGAAAGCTTTACGTCTTTATAAATTGGATTTTCTTTCTCTGACAAAAAGGAGAAGGCCGGTCACAATAGCTTCTTTGGAACTGCGTATTGGAAAAAGCAAAGCTATCCACGTTGGGATTGTTACACGTAGGCAGACTGTCAAAATATGTACATAAATGTATGTACTACTTGGCACTAAAATTGATCATTAATCTGGTGGTAAATTAGGAAGACTCTACATGCTGAAGATACAAGTCATGACATGCTGACGATGTTTGATGGAAGAATATTGTACAAAATCCCAGTTTCTAAGCATGAATTCTTTTTTAAGGAGAAGATTGGTAAGTAATATCAAACAGTATGAGTGTTTAGGGAAGAAATGACACTGTTTTCCTTTCCGTTCTGCTACTATAATGCTTTTTAGGAAGAAAATATCAGGTACCTTGATACCCAAAATACCAGCATTTTGAAGGTAATGTTTAAGATTCCCTACCAGAAATTGCAGGTGTTCCAATAAATCCTTGCTTGGAGATAGACTGCATGTTTGTATATGAGTCTTTGAGGGACATGGGAAGTAGTGTCCCTCTACGTTCATCATCTTGTCAAAGTCAGCTCGAACTTTTATCATTCACAGATTGCTGCATAGGGAACTTGATAATTTCTGCTTGGCAGCTCACAATCTTAGTTGTTTCTTGAACTCCAAGTGTAATTGAAATACATCTCAGTCCGGATGTTTTCGGTTTGGCTTTCAGAGATAATTTGCTTGTTTTGATTAGCATTATTAATTCGATGGCAAACTGCAGTAACCTTGTACAAAAGGAGAAACGTGCCAAACAGCAGTTCATTCTAAAAATAAGATGGCAGATGCCCCTATTCATGTGAGCAGGAGTTGTCCTACAACTTGCAGCTAGAGACTGATCTAAAGATGTGTGGGAACCTGACAGAACAGATCCCTGACAAAAGCACACTGTGAGAAGTCACCAAATGACTCAGAGGGTGAAAGGGATACTGACACGGGGGCAAGATTAAATGGCAGTTTATTTTAGACCTTTATAAAAAGGGTGCCAGAAATAAACTGTCCAAAGCTTTCACCTCCAAGCACGATCATGGGGAAACTAAAATCCCTTTGTCCAGTTCGGGTTCGTGTTTCATAAAGGCTGAGGAGGCTTGATCTGTTCAGGTGTGATGTCATCAGTCCTATTTTCTTCTTCTGGTTTTTTCTGCCCTCCCTCAGTCACTCAGTTTCCTGAAAGGTTTTGGTTTTCTTTCATTTTCTGGGCTAGCACTTGGCTATTGTTTGTGATTTACAAACTTGTTCTCTAAAACTTTACTCCTGAGAATGGGTCTTAGGGGCATCTACGTCTTTGGGATGCTCCTGAGCGTGTCATGCCCATGGCACGCTGTGTGCATTCGACTACCAAAGCAACCCTTTAAGCGTACAGTTCTTGGCAGTATGATGTTAGAAGGAAGGTAAAATATTGTTTATTTACTTCACTTTTTTTCCTGGGTGTAGGAGACAGTTCCTCTGTTTCTGTTATCACAGGTGGTTCAGTTGCCAGTTTCAGATCTGTTTTTCTAGTCTATTACTTGTTGTGGGTGCAAGTTGGAGGAATTGCTGATCCTGATCTTGGAAACAAGGTGATGAGTCCTAAATTAAGCAAAACAAGCCCAGCCTCTGGAGCTCCTGGAAACAACTCACTTCTTACCTGAGCATTTGGCACAAAGGGAAACTCACCCTTCTAGAGTCCTCCTCTTATTTTTCCAGTACAGCCAAACCTTGCAGTTGTCTTCTGGGTGGTAGCATTTGTTTGCCATCATATTTAAATAAATCCAGAGTTCCACTAAAAAACCACGCAACAGTTGTTTTCATGGTACTCTGAGAAGATATATTTGCAACAATTATTTAAAATACCTAATTTGGCACTTGCTCAACTTGTTGAACAGCTTGTTAATGAGGTGTCCTAGAGTGAGCTATGAATATTTATTAAAACTTATATTAACAAGAGAATGCAGAAAACCTGTACTCTTCTCAAAAGAAAAATTATGGTTGCTCATTTTCAGTGCTCTGAAATTACCTTAACAATCAATTTTGGTAGGTTACAGTTGAATGACTTTCTTGGGCGTTTTGCCTGAAGTGGTGGTCTGTTTTTTTTTATTATTTTTTTAATGTCCTCTCTCTGATCTAGCTCATCAAAACAACATAGTACAGGTAAAGTGGAATTTTACCTGAGATTTGCGGCTACCCCTTTTTTATATACAAAAATAATCAATAGCTTTGCCCTCATGAGCTGTTCCAATTGGGGCAAAAACTAAACAAACCACCCCAAAACATATGCACCTTTTACCTGTTCTGACTAAAATACTGATGAAGATCTAGGGAATTTGTGTGCTTGTCAGATCCTTCCGATGTTTTGAAAAACATCAGCTCAGAGAATCTGTTTTTGTGTTCTGAAATAGCAGTGTCTCACACTATGGTTTGAAGGTTAAGGTAGAAATATTTTGAAGAAAATGGAATTACGAAGTGCAGGAATACTGAAAACATAACAGAAGAGAGATTTTTCAAGCCGTTTTAAAAGACAGTACCAGCCTGTCAGTTATGACCCTGTTTTTTCATTTCTGTATTTGGAGCGGTGTTGCAGCTTTACATCCGGATGATTTGTTAGTTCTGCTGTAGTAAATAATTCACAAGAGCCTTTGTTGTATAGTCAGCAATGTCACGTATCTCTCACCTCCCCTAAGTGATGGGAGCACATTCTGACCCCGTTTGCCGTGCTGTATTCTGAAGCTTAGGAAGCATTCAAAGGTTTTGGTTTTGGTTTCTAAATACAACTTCGTAGTTAATTTAAATTCATTTTAAATCCAGGTGTTTCTGAAGGGACAGTGTAGTCAGAGAGACACAGAAGTGCTGGTATTTTGCAAGGAAGTATAGAAACCATCTTGAAAACACTGATGTTTTGGTGAAATCCGCTGATACCTTGAACAGGCAAGCGAAGATGTGCCTCTGTTGGAATGGCAGTGAGAATCTGCAGGAGAGGCAGTGTCTGCAGAGCAAGGAACCTCTGCAGAATCATAAAAATATCAGGGCTAGTAGAAATTTTCCTACCAGATAGGAAATGAAAGGATATGCCATCAACAGCCTCAGAGCTGCAGCTTTCCTGAATGTTAAATCTTTTTGTGCTGGACCACTTTCCATCTTACCTCAGAGTCTGTTTTGTCCCTCTTTCTGTTCAAAGAATTTCTGTGTATATGAGGAGATGAGCTCTCTGCCTCCTTAATGTTCACATGTGAGACTGACTCCCTCTGTGAGGCAGGAATGTGACAGGATGCATTTGGGTCACGGAGAGCATCAGAATCTTTGTTGTCTTTAATTTGGATTTGGGAGAATCTTGATGAAATATTTCTGGATCTCTTTTATGATTTGTATTCGCCGTGATAACGTGCCGTGTTCTCTGTAACTTAATTTGTTCGGTCAATGCAAAGCACAGAAATCAGACTTGCCTACCTGTTCCCTGGTTTCCTTTTTCTTTTGCCTGCATGATGTCCTGGCCTCACAAGGTCTCTTAATGCCTCTTTCTAGATACCCTGTGGTACGCTTGAGAACTGCACAGCCTGTGGTAAGCTTTTACTGTCCACATAGGCCAATGGGAACCGCACAAGGTTCAACAAGGCTGAAGTGCCAGGTCCTGCGCTGGAGTCAGGCAGTCCCCGCTGTCGATACAGGCTGGGTGATGAACTGGTTGAGATCAGCCCTGCTGAGAAGGACTTGGGGATACTGGTGCCTGGAAAGCTAGAAATGAGCTGGGAATGTGCACTGGCAGCCTTGCTGGTTGTATTCTGGCCAGCAGGTCAACAGTGATGATTCTCACCAACCGAGATGATTCCCGCCCACCTGGAGTACTGCCTCAGTCTCCAGAGCCCTCAGCACGGGCAAGACATGGAACTGTTGGAGTGGGTCCAGAGGAGGCCACCAAAACTGTCACAGGGCTGGAACACCTCTGCTGTGAAGCAATGCTGAGAGTTGGGGTTGTTCAGCCTGGAGAAGGCTCCAGTGCAGCCTTTAAAGACATAAGAAGGGGCCTTGTAACAAAAAAAGAAAGCCTCTTTAGCAGGACCTGTTGTGACAAGACAAGGGCTAATGGTTTTAAGCTCAAAGAGGGTAGAGTTAGTTGGACATAAGAAAATATTTACAAGGAGCGTGGTGAGGCAATGGAACGGGTGCCTAGAGAAGTTGTGGATGCCCATCACTGGGAAGTTTTCAGTTGAGGGCATGCTGGACAGGACTATGAGCAACTTTATCAGGGCATTTGGACCTAGGTGATCTTTACAGGTCCCTTCCAACCCAAACCATTTGGGGATTTGGCAATCAGGATTTGCTTTTCAAGCTGTCCCGTAGTGTTAGTCTTGATTATTTAAGTCTCGGTCATTTGGGAGATAAAAATATTTGTGTTCCAATTTTTTTTGTAATAACAAGTTTAGTCTGTTTGAATCGTTAATGAAGGTGTAATTTAAGTTTTAACTACTGGTAAAGCAGACCTTGAACTCAAGTACATTCTATTCTCACTCTTGTGTGGTCTGTTTTTTTGTTTTGTTGGGGTTTTTTTTGTGTGTGTGTTTGGTTGGTTTTGGGTTTTTGGTTGTGATGTTTGTTTATTTGTTTGGGGTTTTTTTTAATGAAAGGTGCATATGGCTCTTTTTTGGAACTTAATGAGAAGTGTTCAGTATGCCTGGCTCATTAGTGAAGAAAACCGGTGATGTCTCTAATGTACTACAGCTAACTTGTCCTCTCACTACAGTCAACGATACTGGTTTTTGCTCTTTTTTCATACATGGCTACCTTTCATCTTGTTCTATTTCTGTCCAAATAGCCTTGTTCCCTTTCTAGCCCAGTGAAGGACGTTCATAACTTTCAGACCTGGTTCTTATCATACCCAGACGACTAACAGAATCAGACAGGGTAAGCCAGGATGTAGTGTTGAGGTGGGAGACGCGTGTAACTTGCCATGCTCTTCTCAGTAGAGTTCTCTGCATCGGATAGATGATGCAACGAAACGAGAAAACAAAACTCAGATCTTGTAAGATCTGTAGGTATCAGGTGTCTGTATAGGTCATGGGCTGCCGTGGCTCTGGTTACACAATAAATAAAATAATTTGTACTGTGTTCAAAAGAAAAGCTGCCTTTGTCCATCAACTTAAAAGTCATTCTGTGTGAAGAAGGGGACACCAAGTGCGAGTTCATAAGATTGAACAGAGAATGACAGGTAACTCTTTTTGCTTGCTATGCCCCACACACACCAAAAAAAAAGGAAAGAAAAAAGCCGAGAAACCCCAACAAAAATGCCTTATAAGAATTACTAAGCAGGGAGGAGATAATTAAACCATCAAACACAGGGAATTTCACGACCATTGTGGGTAAACAACTCTGGCTGCTCCAGGCAAGGGACCAACTTAATTAAAACCAAAAATAAATAAAAAAAAAAAATCTAATTTAGTTAACCCATTTATCAGAGAAATATGTTGGAAAACCATTAGTCTTTCTACAGGCAGTAGCACTGTGCCTGGAAGAGCAACATTTTAGAAAGGGATCTTGCTAAACTTTCTTTGGCTTTACTTAAAAATTGTACAAACAACATGATGTGCAGTGTTTTGTGGTTTTTCAATCCTAACGGCCTGACACTTCTTTTTTTTTTTTCTTTTTTTTTTCTTTTTTCCCCCTAAATAAGAGGAAAGCTGAGATCTGTAGCAGGCATTGCACATTCTTCTGTTTACTAGAAGCTAAATACATATGGCCTTTCTATTGGTGTTTACTGTGTACTCCACAGGTATAAAACTACGTGTCAGTTTGCTCTTGACATTAGGTAACTGATTAAAGTTTGTTTTTTCTCACTTCTACCAATGTGTCTGATAAGGCTTTTTCTTTGAGAAAAATGTATTTTATCTCATTTATGAAGAACGGTGGTTTTAATGAGATCCCGCCTGTTAGAAAACATGCTGAGGTATTTAAAAGTTAAGGAAAAAAACCCCAACAACTCAATGCAAACCTCTTCTGTATTAATTTCTTCATCTAGTTACAGCAGCCGATTGAGATTTTTTTTTAATAGTTTTTAACAGAGCTAGGAAAGAATGACTAGTAAGCAAGCCTACAGTCTGCAGCAGTATTAAAATAAAATGTTTGTCCATTTGAAATGTATAAATAACTTGACAGTTGACAGGGTAAAGACAGATAGACATGTGAGAATCACCAAGTTAACTTAAATTAACATACCAGAGAACAAATTGCAGATCACATGGAAGATGTGTTGTTGTTCAAGAAGCGTTATGTAAGTTGCAGCACTGTGTTGGAGTAGGGGATGGATTTAGACTACTGTGAAGCCAACGGTTTTGAAGCTTGAAGGAGCCCTGGTTTGTGTTCCGTGCTGTTTGGAATGAATGGCTCTTAAGTACTGGGTAACCAGGGGATTCAGTGTCCCGTTAAGTATCTGTCATCCCTGTCCTTACCAGTCTGCATGTCATAACCAAGTAATACCATACTATATGTACTGGGAGGAATACTATCAAGCCAGACATCCTCTTCCTGTAATGTACTATTGAAAATAAGTTAGGTCAAAGAATAGAAGTGAGTGGATGAGAGAATCATCTGGGAAATTTGCTGCTCGTGTGCTTTTTAAGAGCAGGAAAGGGACAACAGGACGGTGAGATGGCGAAGCTCTGTGTACAGAGTACAGTATCAGTAGGTATGATTCTAGCTCCAGGACCGTAACATTTTCAAAATATTCCAAGAAATTAATAGATAAATTACTAAAAATAATGTTTTGGTCTGGCCAATCATCACTCGTCTCTGAGGGCATTTGGGCCAACGCTGTTTGCACTGGGTTATGCACCGTATGGTGGTGCGGATGCCAAGGCCTTGGCCGGCCAGCCTTGTCTTGTCTGTTGTTGCACCATTGTGGCTACAGCATCACCAGCTGAACGTGGTCATTAGCACATGAGAAGTGTATGGGATTGCCCAGGGAAGCTCTCAATTGCTCAGGTCCAGATGAGTGTTTGTGTGAGCTCGAGGCTGGACTAACCAGAGCTGCCCCATCTCAAACGTGGAAATCACCCTTAACCTCAAAATTCAGCATGAATCAATGCCATACTTTCAGCCTTCAGTTTGAAATGACGTTTCTCCTTGTACTTGCTTTCCTAAACTGTTACAGAATATGTGATGGGGTATTTGCAAATAGCAGCATTACTTCATAAATTACTGGCATTCCTCCTGGTCCAGGTAGATGCATTAACAAGGAAAGGCTGAGTCTAGGTGGGGGAAAAAGCTACAACTGAATGTATGTGTATACATGAACATATCTAAAGCTCAGTGCCAGAAGGGCAGCGAGGGAGAGATCATGGGCACGCCAGAGGTGCCCGTGAAACCAAAAGGAAGAAATCAGCCTTCTCATAAGAAGCTTCTGCTGCTGTGTTTACACTTAATTAACAGCTTATAACATGTTTTCCTGTTGCGTCTGGTTGTACTGCTACCTTGTGCCTCTCTGACATAATTTTGGCAATGTTCTGAGTGTGAAAGTGAGTATCTCTTGTAGCTCAGTGGGGCGGTGATTCTTGGTAATAGCAACTAGATTCAACTTTGTATTATTACAGAGCACAGTTATCTAACACATTTTCCATGCTAAGTTTTGGCCCTGGATTTAATATTTAAAATGTGAGGATTCGTAATGTTAAGAGTAATATTAAGGAGCATTAATATTTAATTTGGTGTCATAAGAAATAGCTTACAGTCCTTTTTCCAGATGAGATAGCGAAAATATCTCTTATAATTCCTTTGGAATTTTAGTGCTTATTAATCGCTCTTTGCTTAAGGGATAAGGCATAAAAATCTTCCTTTGTATGTGTCTGCCAGAATATAGATTAAATTGGAACTAAGTAAACACTAAGTTGGAAGGAATTTTGATTAAGATCCATATTTGTAGATTTTAAAATCACCTTAATCCTGAAAACCAAAGGTGAAAGTTCTTATCTGTGTCAGCAAACTCTGGATTGTCCCAGTTCATACTTCTCTGCTGGTCTGTTCCTGGCCTTTGATATTTTACAGCTTTATTCTTCATTCATGAAAGTGCCTAAGTAGAAGTAGGATGTCGTAGGAAAGTTGCCTCCTCAGATGTACGCTTGTAAGAATTTCACTTCGCAGGGAAGTTTGCTCATCATAGTTGATGACTTAATTGGAACAGAAGATTCATATTGGACCAGAGAATTAACCTCGATTAAGGTGTTCAGCTTTAAATCTGCATCCTTATTAAAACCAGAACACGTTAGTGGTTTTATGAAAAGTCTTGCTGTGAGTTATGGTTTGAATATCTCTCGTGAAGAATTTTTTGCAAGATTTCTTCTCACTTCCTTTTGTCTTTGCCCCCCAAGGTGCAGAGGCTCTTTTGTTTGTGCAGTTAGCTGCTTCCCAGATCAGTTTCCTATTCTTTGGCTTAGTTGCCATACAATATTGTTAAGAATTATTTAATGGTTGGTTTAGAATTGTGTATTGCCATATATTGAAATTATATTTTCAACATTTCTTCATTCTTCCTGTCTTCAAAAGTGGTAGTTCTCTGTCTTAATCTAAACCATAATGTTATTCTTCACACTGAATGCAGGAGGTTTATATCTTTTCAATTCCAAAGTGTAGTGTTTCTGGCTGGAAAATGTCTTTTTTTCGTAGAATACATGAAACTGCTCAAGACCATTTTATGTACTGCCTTGTACAGAATTTCTGCCTTTATATAGAAAAAAACCAAACAATGTTTGTGTTGAAGATTTGGGAATAGTGGTTTTTTTTCTGGAGAGAGCTTATGCTGGAAATGGTGGGAATCCAGCTTTGTGGGAAGGGAACCTCAGTAGTTCCTTTAATGAGGGTCACGGATGATTGAAGTAGGAGGTAGATATGAAGGGTCAGCATGAGAGTTTTTCAGTAAGGATGGGCACTGATAGCCTGGAAAGCTGGAGGTGAAGTGACAGTCCCTTTGTTCATTTTGCTGCCTTCATTGTTTTCTTCCTCAGTTTTTGAGGCTGTTTCCCTGACAAATTCTGTTAATTCAGGAGATGAAATCGAAGTGTAGCTGTGCATTTTGTTTTGGACTAAGGAAATCAAAGAGAAAGTAACAAAGTTAGATAAACTGTCTCATTATCTATCTTGTCTCCTGGTTGTGGCGGTAATAGCAGGGTAGCAGCAAATAAGTTGATTGCACAAACCTTTGGGCAGTTTGAGAAACTCTTACACCAGAAAAATGAGAAATGACAGAATTGCTGGGAGAACAAGGGAAAAGATGACATTTCTGTCTTCCTTTTAGTTTCTGCTGTTGTTTTTCTTTATAAAACTTAAGCGCAGTTTTCTTCAGGGCATGACACATAGCTGTTCTCTTTCTTAAAAAAAAAAACCCCAACCACCCTCTCAATTGCCTGTCAAAAGTAGCCCTTGGTTTTCAGATAACATTCCTATGCTTGTGTAAATACGACATTCAAATAGAACATTGTAAAGTTTTCATATAGTTGATCAGTAAAATGCAATTTACTTCAGTCATGAAGCAGTTTTTTTGTAGACCATCAAAAATTTAGTGCAAGCCATAATAAAAATGGTAATTGGAAAAAAAAAAATCAAATCCAGTCCTACTTTTTCATTTCAAGAGAACGGGGAATGATTGTAATTTTTTGTTCTGACACAGGAATAAGTAATCTTAATTAAGCAATCTGTAAAACTAGGACTGATTTCTTATCCTGCTGGGAGAGAAAGACAAGGCACTTGGATAATAGTAACATTTAGTGGTGTATAATTTATTAGATGGAGAGAAATCTTTGTTCTTTGAACAGATGAAAATTTGATCATCGGAGAGTATCAGAAGACTTTGAAGTGTATGTTGTAGATGGGCATGAAATAAAAGAGTATCTAACGGTAGTCCTCAACTTGCACTTTTTCTGCTAAATTCAGTATCTTCAGTGAAGTTTGGTTGCTGTGTTTTCCCCTGCTCCCTGGGGAGCGTACTGGATCCACCCCATCTGGGGTAACCCAGTAGCATGAGGAAGTGATAAGTTCTTACATGTAATACTTGGTAAGTTCTTATTTGTGATACTTCTTTTGTCATTTTGTCAAAGACAGAGGAGCATGCAAAGCCTTTTCGGGTAGTATTTAGTGTGTTCCATCATGGGAAGTAAGTGTGCTAAGGGTATTCTGTCATCAGATACAGGACAGCAGCGTGTATGTATTGAACTGGATGACTTGTCACCCAGTAAAGTTTCCTGAATGCTGTAACTGAAATGCATTATTTTGTGTGTGTGTGTGTGTGTGAATTTATACCAAGTGCATGTGGAGTCGGAATGTGCTCTGCCAGCGGCTGCTGATGAACTGGTCTTCTGAACTCTTGAAGGATAATTTAGCAGAGCCAACACAGGAACAGGGCAGAATCAGTACCATGGGATCAAGTCTCCTAATGACGTGAAAAAACAGCAAATGATACTTTTCTGGGCCTATGATCTAGGGGTCAGAAGTTACTGTTCTATTTTCTTTAACCGCTTTCTACAGTGGTTTTCTTAATTTAGCTCTAATATGCAAATTACCAGTCAAAACTATAATTATTTCATCAGCATCCATGGATATGAAATAAAACGGGAGAAAATGCAGCTGTCAGTAGGAGCTGTGCTCATTTAATGACGGTAAAATTTGACCTCAAGCTAGGCCTCCTTTTATTTCCTTTGCTGTGGATAAGTGATTTGATGGAAGCATTTTGGTGCGATAGCATTTCAGGATTTTGACATGTGTTTAAATAGATGTGGACTTGCGTGCTTGAATCTCTACTTAGCCTTTCACTTAACCTGAAGACTGACAAATGCAACCCAAATCTATGAACAAAGCGTGCAGTAAAATCACCTTGAGTGATGCCTGCCATGCAGGGAAACCAGCCAACTGACTGCCAGACAGTATCAGACCGAAAGGAGAGAAGTTGAGCTCTGGGCAGGTGTTGCAGAGGTGTAGTAAGACATGGCTACTGCAAAATGGGTACCTGGAGATAAGCTGCCCTTTCTGTGGCTTTATATTTTTAAAAGCTCTATCTTGAAGTAAATAGCAGAAATGCTGCTGATATGTCTTGAGATATCCGAGTGTCCCACAAGAAAGCTGGGGAGGGACTTTGTACAAGGGCTTGGAGTGATGGGATGAGGGGCAATGGCTTTGAAGTGGAAGAGCGTAGATGTATGTCAGGAATTAGGAAGAAGTTCTGCAGTATAGGGGGGGTGAGACACTGAAACAGGTTACCCAGGGAAGCTGAGAATGCTCCATCACTGGATGTGTTCCAGACCAGGCAACCTGAGCCAGTGGGAGATGTCTGCCCATGGCAGAAGGTTTGGAACTAGATGATCTTTAAGGTCCCTTCCAACCAAAACTATGATGTATGAAATGACCTAGGGCAATGTCCTCTGTCTTGCCAGCCCCTGTCCCTCTTACGTGGCAGCTGGTGACGCAGCCGTCTGGTACTGCTGTATGTGGAGCAGGGATACTGAGAAACCTGAGATGGTTTGTCTTCAGGGCTCTTTTTCTCTTAACTAAATAGATGTCCTAGCACTGATCATCATCTCCAGAGTGCCACATGGAAACACAGTACCGGCTTTTGGGACAGTGGAAGATTAAACTGTCACGTTTCTCTCTTCAGGCTCAGCTGGGATTGCTCTAATTTATGTCAGGTTTGAGCTGATGCCTCACAGTCTTTGTGCTGTTCAGATTAGTTCAAGCATAAGGTACTTTGGGTAAATTGCTTCTCTCATGCTCAGATTGGCTTCCAGCACCTCTCTCCCTGGGGTGGAGAAGGATGTCGGACCATTTTGTTGTGGAGGAGATGAGGGTTTGCTACCAGCCACACTACGGCTTCTTTTAAGGATTAGCTCAGAACAGAGAAGGGAAATATTTAATTTGGATACTATGCCCTTCCTTTCCCCTTCTCTTTGAAACTGTTCCAAACACTGTGCAACCAGAGACTTGAACTACACGTTGGTAGGTGTCGGTTTTTCTATTGCTTGATTTTCACTTGTTTATTTATCTTTACTGTGTAGGGGTGAAATGGAGCAGCTATTTCACAGAACTAAGTAGCCACTGCTAAGGACAAAGGGAAGAGCAGTATCCATCTGGAACCGCACAGGAAATTCTAGCTATGGAACTTGGAGCTAGTCAGGTTTTGCCCAGGATTATGCCCTTAATGAAAGGCAAGTCTTCATTGCTTAAACTGTGAACACCAGCTGTCATGTGTCTGTTCATCCCAGTGTCAGAGGATGCTGTGCCACTGGGAAACTATCAGACATTCACCTTTTCTTTTGAGCTGTAGTACGCAGAAGCCCTTTCTATCTTGACACAGTGATGACTCCATGAAAGCTCTTAACTGTTTGCATTGTGTGTATCTATTTTTGATCTCCTTACTGCTGAGAATACATAATACACGATTCAGTATGCTCCCCGGGTTTTTTTTTTTTTTTCAGCAGTGGAAGAATACTTCACTGACAATTTTAGTTATAATTATTTTTTTCAAATGTAATTGAGACTGTATCTCACCTCAGCATGAATATTCTATGGTGTGAATGTGAATAG
>JANHGA010008122.1:26753-77775 GCA_027560355.1 Halcyon chelicuti | reverse complement strand
TATTGGAATAGAGGAGTATTGGAATAGAGGAGTATTGGAATAGAGGAGTATTGGAATAGAGGAGTATTGGAATAGAGGAGTATTGGAATAGAGTGCTAATTTAACCAAGAAATGTTTTCAAAACTAAAAGTCCACTCAGAGTATTTTAATAAAATCTGAGTGATTCACCACTATGTTATGGTTGGTTGGTTGGTTTGTGTGTGGTTTTTTGTGTGTGTGTGTGTGTGTGTTCTCTATTGATAACAGTTAGATAAAACCTTTTTTTTCCTGAAGAAAATTTCAGCAAGTTGATCAGTTGTTGCTTTCTGCTCCATTATCCATTCACCTCAGCTTGATTTGTAATGGTAGGAGCAGAAAAATATATTGCTGTTTGTGTGTGTCTCCTGACCAGATGTGTTTGTTAGGTAGCTGTTCCATTCCTCTTACCCTTCCAGTCAGGACAGTCTGTACAGAAATGAATTTCTTCATCAGAGAGAGAGAACATACCACTTACAGTGCCTTTTTCGTCCTGGAAATGGAAAATTACTTTTCCTCTGGAAGGCACGAGCTTTGAGACACATCTAATGGCTTTGCAACTCTTTAAGAAAGTGAATAAATGAAGCTGTCAGGCCTGCAATTTCTGACCCAAGAACTGTGATTCTTCCAAATCTCCATGTGTAGGACCAGAATTTTGTCCTGAAATGAAGGTCCTGCGAGTAAGCAGAGGTCACTGTTTAACCATTTTTACAAGTATCTCATCAACCTTTTTAATACAGCTGGAATAATTTGCTCCACAAATGTACCATGCACTGGCTGATGGAATATAAAGACTGAGGTAGGATTTAGCATTTTCCTTTGTTTTCCTAGGTAACCAAAATGTCTGTGGTGGAGAACTGTGGTCTAAGAGAAGCAAAAGTGGATTGAAGTTGTACAGTCATTGCACAAGTGATCAGTCATTGAAGGCGCAGTATTTGCAGCGTGACAGCAGTAGCATCCATCTGTCTGCAATTTCCAGGGTTTGTTTTGTCTCCCAAGGTTTTGAGGAATATAGAGCCACCTTGTAAAGACCTCTGCTGAGGAATGATTTGTTTTATTGCCAACGGGGTGACACCAGTCGATAGTTAGGCATGTCTAGTCTGTAATCAGACGCAGTGGGGCAGATTAGGTGCTCCTATAAAAGGGGACATGACTGGAGAAGATTGGCAGGAGAAAACAACACAGATACCGAAGCAGCTGGATTTAGATAACCAGGTGGGCAGAGAGGTTTGTTTCTTTCGGAATGTGTTGCTTAAATTTTAGTCAAAGAAAGAAAACTGTGGCATCCTCTAGACGTTGGACCAAGTCCTTTCAGATGTTTGAGTATTGTTTATTTGCATAAACTTATCTGCTTGATTATGAGGGGGTTTTATTTGCTTAATGGTGATGATCAGCTACCCTGTTAGAGAATTAATCCTATCAGGAGCAGTTTTGCAAGTATGGAAAGCCATAATCTTCAGGGATTATGAGTCATCCATATTTAAAAGGAACATTGGGCCATTAAAATGGAGTGTTATTGCTGAATGTCTGGAGATCTGTGCCCCTTGGTTTAGTACAGGGGAGTGGGAAATCAGAGTAGAAAGCATGTGATGAGCTCTGCTGAAGTTACTCTCCTGACTGGTTTATTCGGTTGTTAGTGCTGGGCAGCAGAAGCGAATGATGTTCTGTCCACCTATCAGTGGTCTCAGTCAGGTGTTCGAGTTCTGTGGATAGCAGTGCATATTTGGATTGAATAGCAGGAGCTGAGGAGCAGCATATCTTCATTTTTGTCCCTCTTCCTGGGTGGGTGGTGCCTTCTCCAGGTAGGAGTGGCAACCAGGAGTGTCAACCAGTAAACTACCATTTAACACTGTTACTGCTGAATTCAGCAAAGCCTCTTGGAGAGGGAGAGAGTAAGATTTGTGGAAAATGGTCTCAGGGAAGAGAGGGGGGAAAGCAGAAGCAATCAGCACTTGTTTCTTGAAATCAACCTCTTGACGGGCTAAGCTCAGGTAAAGTAGTTGTGTGTGGTTGTTCTTCCTTTAAAAGTAATTCTTGACTATTGTGTATTGAGTCATGCTGCGGTTATGTTTCTGTGCTCAGGCTGGCCCTGGTTCATAAAGGCCAAGCTTTGAGAGGTATCTAAAAGCTATTTGGCCTTACGGAGCAATCATCATTGGAATACAGGCTTTATATTATGTAGAAGCTTAAAGAGAACTATGGCCAATTCATGTGTCTGCATCGGTGTAGTCTCCTATTGCATGAGAAATCTGCTGCTTTAGTCGCAGCTAGCACTAGAAAGACTGTTAATAGTGTTAATGGTAATTGTTCATCAATACAAACCCTTTGACAATAACTAGAGGTGTCCATTTTAGCGCCATGCTAGATTTCTCAGGTGGTTTTGTTCACACACTGTCTGGTAGCTTTGTGGGGTTTTGTAATTTTTTTTTCTTTAAACCCTCTTACTCTGTTCAAAACAGCTCGACAGCGATAAACACAATATTCAGGTTTTGGTCCTATCTGCATGTACAGAGATCTGCTGTGAGAAAATTTCGAGCTATAGATACCTTACTTAATGATGACTGATAAATTAGACAAATGGATTTGTACTTTATATATTTGTAACTAATCCCTCCATTATCTCTGCTCTTTTATTTATTTTTTTTCCAATCATCTCTTTGGTGTTGTGTCCCCATGAGAGTATTGAATTAATATCTTTCCTTATCCTTTTATTTTGGGACTAGCTTGTATTGTTCTTCTCCTCTCCAACAGCAGAACTTGCTGCCTTATGATTTCCTGCCCTCTGAGGATACACCATTCTCCTACCCTCTATAGGCTGCAGCAGAAATTGATCTAATACGAACAAAACCTGCTAAAGTGATTAGGAAGTACAAAGGTTTTACCAGTAATCCTCATTAGTTTCCATTTAAGGATACACATCTAGACTCCAGACTTTCTCCCTTTGGCACCAGGGCCATTTACAGTTGAGTAGGTTGTTCAGAGTTTCGTAAAAACTATAACATTCAGCAAGTTGGAGGTTGATATGAGTGGGTTCCTGTTGTATCTGCAAAGACACAGATGCAGTCTGGTGTACTGAGAGTTACCTGCTGTCTAATCCCAGGATAAATCCAGCATGATTTTTCAGTCATTTATCTAATACTACCCAGAATTCCTATCAGTGAGTTGGTCTCTTAATCTCAGATGGTTTAATTTAGGTGTCACATGTGTTTATATATCCCGCTAATCCTTTACATGATCAGTCCTACTTCAGTTTTTCAGTAAATAATTTTTCCCTTAACCCCATCTATTCACAGATTCAGGTTCTTTACTGGTTCTGTGTCTGTAACACTGAAGTAGATCTGGGTAGGTAACAGTTCTGGATAGAGAACTGGTTGACAATTGAGCGTAATGTCTGGGTGGAACTCCCATTTATGTTAAATACAGGTTGCCAAGTTTGTCTTTCAAGCAATCCCAAAGTTGCAGCTAGGTTAGGAAAAAAATTAATTGAATAATAAAAAGAAGAGGAATGAATAATAAAGATAGTCAGACTAGAAGCTTTCTGACCTGTGTATTATAAATATAGCCAGTATGGGGGATATCAAGCTACTATTTACAATACTAAGATGCTTCAAAATGACAAGAAGCAAGGTTGCTAGCAAGAAGTTAAGCGTGTCTGTGTTTGTGTATATTTACATGTGTGTGTTTAATCAGATGTGCTGAGTCTAACCAAGCTCTGTCATTTGCTGAAAAAATCATTTGCAAACCAAATGTGAATTACTTAGGAAGACAATTATTATTTTAGCCTTAAGAAAAGTCTAGTGTGCATCAAAGCAGCTTTTCTTGCTGTACTAGACTCGTCTGATGATATGTTACAGGCAAGTTACTCGGGCTTTGTCAGGGCGAAGTACCTGTGCCTTACATTGTGCCTGAAGTGAAGTGACTGGTAGAAAAGTGAGCTTGAGTAGCTAAGACATAGGATTAGGTTAATGCTGGCAATAGGGCCAGACTTCCTTGAAGGAGTGAGTCGATGGCCATGAAATGCCCTGGCAGAATTTGCTGTGCCCTTTGAGCAGCCGCGGGAGAGGCTGTGTTCCCTCGTGCGCTTGTAGCAGTTACGGCGTCTCTGTTGCTGGTGAGAGAAGGGGTGACAGTTGCCCTTGAAATTCATGAAGATGACTGGGTTTGCTCTTTCTTTCTGTAAGATGGGTGAGATTCTATTCTTTGAATAGATGGGATAGCTCTTAAGTGCTTTGAAGTAAGTGGAGGTAATGGACACTGTCATTTTTAGTACTTCCAAAGGTGCAATTGTAACTTGGGTTTTAGGGTTTTAAGCTTCTGCGCTGCAGTCTGGACTCAGAGGGCAGGCTCAGTATTTTAAATAACCTGGCTCAAAGCTTTTCGATAAAGGTTATCTGCATATATTTAGGTTTCCTGCAAGAATATGAATTTTAATCTGGGGGGGATGCTCAAGTAATTGGGTATCCATAAACTTTGGATTCGGTACCAAAGTTCTTTCAGCATTAAATCCATGTAGGGTTTTGATAGTGTTCCTGTTAGCATCTTTGTATAGAATCATTTCAGTTGGAACAGACGCTTAAAGATTGAGTCCAAGCATTAACCCAGCACTGCCAATTGCACCACTAAACCATGCCAGTCAGCACTTGATCTGTACATCTTTTAAATGCCCCCAGGGATGGAGACTCCATCACCTCCCTGGGCAGCCTGTTTTAGGTTTCGACAAACCTTTCAGTTAAAGAAGCTTTTTCAAATGTCTAACTTAAAATAAGTAATAAATGTGCATATAAAGCCATGTACTGGTAAAAAACCCCAACTTGTACTGTTATGCTTGTGTGCAAATGGTTCTTTACTTGCCCTCCTCCCTTTTTTTTTAACAAATCATACAGTAGTATTGAGAAGAAGAAGATGCCAGCTACTGCTTTGTGTGTTCTTCCATGGTGATAACACAGTGAGGAGTTTAAGGGGAAAGGTTCTAAGGAGAGATGCCATTTTTCTTTAAAAGTCACATATTGTTACTACAAACTGTGTCACTGAGATGGAGAGAGGCATGGAAAATGAGGAAAAATATATCTACTTGAAGTTCATGTGAATAAAAAATACTTCTTCCCAATAAAAGCATAAAGACCAAATATCTTCCCAAAATACATACTAAAACGATTTGCTGTTGCTTCTGTGGAAGGAAGTACTATCATTTCATAAATAGGCCCACAACAATTACTATTCCATCATAGCTTTCTGAACTTTAAGCAAGGCAAAATAAATAGTAAATAGTATAATCGCAAAGAATTTTAAGTGTTACATGGACTGCTTAGAAATCTGTCTGAAGGATCCAGAGCAGGGTTGTTATATTAACCTTTTCTCCTCGCTGCCATGAGAAACTGCAACTTTTTGTCTTTGCTGCTTATATTCTGCACACTTTTTCATTTTACATTCTCTTTTAGGAGGTAGAGGGGTTTTTTTCCATCAGTATCTCCTAGTGACAGAGACAGTGCTCTCTATTATTTGTTGTTCGAAATTGCTTCTGGCTTCCTTTTACATGTAGGGAGTATGGAAGCACAGGTTCGTGGCTGCCTCTTTCACTCTTTGTCACAGTTTCCTTTACTGTTGCTTAAGAGAAGTGACAAGCCACCGTGGGAGATTCAGAGCGTTCGAACTGTGGCAGTACCATCGCAGCTCTGGAAGGTGAGACTGCATTGTTTTGCTGTGGATGTCAAACTGAAGTGTCACATACTTTTCAGTGACTAAAGCCCATTTCCAGTTTGAATGTTTTCTAACTTCAGTTTCTAGTAGGATACTTGAATCTCTGATATCTAGAGGAGTACGTTTCATAAGTTTTAAAAAGAGAGAATATTTAAAAAATAACCTGCCCTGTATTTTTCTGTGACTTTTTTTTCCTCCTCCTTATTAATGGTTAGAAAAGGAGTCCCTAGAAGCTCCCAAGTAACTCATGGCAGTTAAGGTAATGACCTATTTTACTGCAGGAGGAGGGGAAAGTGTAAGAAGTATTAAGGTGCCATAAGCCTCTTTTCAAAGCCTACTAACCTGTTTTATTTAACATGTTGCTTTGCCATGGGTAGACCAAAAGTGTACAGGCTGGAGGTCGCATAAGCCTTGGATATATTGGAGGAATGGAGAGATGGGGATACCTACAAATGTAGGTTTCCAGATGTGTTGGACAAAATGGTAAATCCACTGTAACATATCATGTCTATTCTGTATACCAGTGTGGAAACTTGTGGCTTGAAAAAAGAGGGCTGAAATCTGGAGGGTAATTCGAGATGCATGGTTGTGACTCTGCAGGCGGTAGAAATACTGTTGATTTCTTTTGGAGGAGTTCAGTGGCCTGGAGAAGACACATGGCTGTGTGGAGTCTCACTTGGCACTGAAAAGCATTCTCCCAGGCCTTGGAAGAGATGTAGCAGGATAACAAAGCTATGGATTACTTGACACCTGGTCCTACAGAAAGGATTTGGATAGGTTTACCATTTAAAATGCACCCACTAGAAAAGGAGTCTTTTAAAGATGTGGTCAGCTCGTGATCCCTGGAGAAACAGCTTGCTGGCATGGAGAATTTGTGCCGTTGCTGAAGAAGAAGTTCAGACTGAGGCATTAGGGAAATGTTATACATTTCTGTGATTCCCCCCTCCCCTTTCAAGTATGCGTGACAAGAAGGAGGCACCCCAGGATAGTGCAGCAGATAGAAGAGTGTAACCGTACAGAATACGGGATAATGAATAGAATAAAAGTTCAGTGCAGTAAAGATTTCTGACAATAGTAGTCGGGTGATGTGAGGGGTGGTTCCAACTATGCTGGTTTTCCAGGCAGTTCAGGTTGTACTGGCTGAAGCGCAAACAGAGCTGAAACCCTTCTGTGCAAACACCAGGAGCGTGGGGCATAAACTGGAGTGATTTGAATTGCAGAATATTATGCTGAATATCACAGCCGTAAAATACTAGCAGAGCAGTCAGGACAGAACATGAATATTGAAGGATACAATCTTTTCAGGGAAGTGAGAAATAGAGGTTATTGAATAGCAGTTTGATACACGATGCACTGCTCTAATAATTTAGAGACAATCTAAGTGAAACAAGCTGCTTAAATGGATATCAGTGAAGTGAAAGGTGCTAAGAGACTCTCCCGGGTGTTGATAGATTTCTGCCTGTGCTGGTTAGATTTCTCAAGTAGATATGATGCTGAATCTGGAAACAGGTAATTGTAATGCTGTAAAGTTTAAAATTACTGGATGCGTTGTGAGAGATTACCTCGGAACAGCAAGTGGAGAACAAGTGTTTCTGATAGTGGTAGGAAGGGCCAAGATGCTGTGGTTGAGAGGTCTAACAGTTTTATTTTTATTAATTCAAAAATAAATCATGGGGCTTGGAACAGGTGAGGCTGGTTTTGTGTATGTACTTTCAACTCAGGCTTTGTCTATCTTGACTATTATATGGTTTTAGTCCTATATGTTTTCCTGACAGATGGGTTCAGGGAATGATTGTGAGGACTGGAAAGCATTGCCTATGGGGAGGTATTAAAAGAAAACAAATAACCTTCCCCCCACCAAAAAAACCCAAACTCCAACCAACCAAAACCAACCAACCAAACCCAAAACAAACTTTCTCGCTGCGTTTCGGTTGAAGCTCAATAATACATGTTGTGAAAAGGATTAGGTTTTCATGTTGCATGTAATGGTGTGTTGAATAACTCGGAGGTCTCTTGGTTTGATTTTTATCGTGGTGGGACTAATCCTGTGTGTCCGGCAGGTACTGTCTGCGTTCCCTTGACTGTCTGGTCTGGTAGAAACAGTAATGAACTGGTTGTAGTCAGTTTGTCTCTTTGTATTATTTCTACGAGCTTTACAAAGAGTAACTTCTTATTACAGTTCCTTTTGAGGATTAAATCCAATGAAGTGCTACAACAACTCAGAAAAAGAGTTGCCCTAAACATTTCATTTCCACGTCAAGGGAAATGTTTTATAGGACTTCAGGCCTTTAAAACTGATGATGTTGTAGCTGACAGGTTTCTGACCCTTGGTAATTCTTTTGTGCCTGAAAGATAATCATAGGAACAGTCTTTTGTTCTCACGCATTTCAAAAGCAGCAGCACAAAAGGAAAAAAAGGAAAAAAAGGCAAGAATACTAATACCCCTCCATCACCTGCCAGCCCTCCAGACTTCACACTTCTTCTGCTCACCTGCAGAAAGAGTCTGATGGGACTGGTCTTGATGCTTGTGCCAGTGGCAAGGGAGCTGCCTGTGCATCTCCCTGCATAGTGATTCCACGTTAGTTATGCTCTCTTGCTACAGCAAAATAAAAGTCGAATCTTTGTATTTTAGCAGAGCAGAAAAGATTGACTGATACATCCATAGATGAATTAGATTTAGTGGGTTTTGGTGAAACAAACAGTAAATGGCTTAATAAAGAAGTCTTGTGTGTCTGTGTTACTGCTAAGGGGGGAATAGTATTTTCAAGACAAAGAGAAATGTTGGGTAGAAATTAAATCATTGGTCACGTTCACCTAGAATGTACAAAGGCAGTGCCTATTTAGTGGCACGCCAAACAAAGTGCAAAATTTCGGTCTTTTTATTACTTATTTTAAAAATCTATTTGCTGGGAAGGTAAGGTGACAGTGAAGTTTGAGAAAGAACCAGAGAAACTTGTCAGTGTGCATATCCTCCAGCTAACATCCTCCTCATTGCCTGACTACCTTGAGGAAATCAGGGAAGAAATGGGTTTTCCGGTCCTTTATGGGTATGTTTCTGTTTCCCTTGCACGGGTGAACTAGTGCATGTGGGGGGAGCCACAGCAATCTGTGCTGGGTAGACTGAGTGGAACATGTCTGTAAAATTCTCTGTGTGTGCACTTGCAATCTGCAAATCTCAAGATGTTCTTGGGCAAAGGCAGTAGTTATTGACCAGCAGAATTTAAGTTTCTTAAACTTTTTTGGCTAAACTCCCCCCAGAGGTTGTTTTTCTGCCTTGAAGCAAGGTGGACAAAATCATTTAGACTAATGGCTGAAAATTCAAGATCAGAGGGTGGAAAAAATCCTGAAGCCGTTGATGTTCTACTTGAAATAACAGTTTTAAGGTTCTTCTGCATCACTGGCAGAAAATACTCCCTTCCACCATCTGGTCATCCACAGAGCAGCTGCCTGACCTGGCTTTGTTTAGAGACTTGGAAGAAGCTGTGGGTGGATCATAAATGGACTTTCTTCTGCCTTGGACCCTGGGGTTTGTGTGTGCCGCCTCCGTACCTCTCTGTTGCCCATACAGATCTGCCAGCAGCTCTCACAATCCTTCACATACGTTCTCTCTTTCCTCTTCCAACCAACTCTAATTACTTATCCCAGGCCAGACCCTGTCACTGTTTCAGCTCTAAAGCATCAACCCTGATAGTTCTCCTGCTTGTCACCTTTGAAGCGCATTGGCATATTTTGTCCTTTTCTTTCTCTGTCCCCAAACGTCCCTTCTCTTTGTGGTGTCACTATCTGGCTCTCTCCACAAAGTCTGCAGTCTTGGAGAAGTATGTCAAATATAATAATAATAAAAAAGAAGCTTCAATTCTGGAAGGTTTAAATCTTAAGAGATTCACGTCCATTCACATATGCAGGTATAGTGAAGATCAAAATAACTGCAAGTCGACAGTGATGCTATCAAGTTGTGTTGGAATGATGCAGTGAGGAGGAGGAAGTTGGTAATACCATAATGAACTCAGATTTATCTTTGTGCTGAATTAACTTTACTGTTGTATAGTCACCCTAATCTGTATATTCTTCTCCAGTATCTGGCTTGTGTGTCACTCCTAAGCATTGTTAACTGTTCCAGTGCTGACTGGGATTGTGCTTAGTCCAGCCACTTTTACTCGGAAGGCATCTTCCTCGGACTTTGCTGCTTGGTTGAAGCCCCTTTCTGCAGGCTGAGAGACCTTGACCGCTGCATCACCACCTCCTGCAAGCACGTGTCAAAGGCTTCCCGTTACCCACACTGGAAAGAGGAGTTTTTGCCCAGCTTTGGCCAGGCTGTCAGTGTTCTGCTTTCCCTCTGTGATGGGATAACAAGAAAGCCGAGAATGCAAGTGTGGCCGGGGAACAGCGTGTTCGTAACCACCGCTGTGACCAAGGAACAGCCTCTTGGTAGCCACCACTGCAGTGCTTTGCAAGATGAAGCTCTGAGGGATATTCTGGTTTCTGGCCTTTTTTAGAGTCATATTTTTTTGGTGCTTTGGGTTAGTTGTCCCCTTGTAAGTTCCGCTTGCCTGCTTTGGGCTGGTTTCCCATTTTATTCTTACCCAGAGAGTCTTCTAAAAGCTTAGGATCCTTGGAAATATGTGGGTCTGATTTAAAATGTAGGGGATAAACCTTCAGTTAGATGTTGAGCAGCTTTTCCAGGCTGTGCAGTCGGGAGCTATTTTACCAGGGTGGAAAAGAGATGGTTACCAACCATTCTCATCCTGAGGCCAGCTCAGTTTCTGTGTCCAGGGGCTTGGCTTGTGCTACTGTGCACCTTCAGTTTTCATCACAGAAACTTTCAGCCTTGGACAGCCTCTAGTGAAAATCATAGTTATGTTCCATGTTTAATACAAAGCCATTCATTTAATTCAGAAATAGTGGTTTTCTAATAGTTGTATCATACTGCTGAAGTCATAGCTCTTTATCTGAATAATTCTGTACCTAAAAAAAATAATTACCTAATGAAAGCAACTCCTGAAGTTTGTGTTTTGTATATAACTGAGACAGCCTTGTTTGCAAGTTATTGCTGTAAACATTTTTAGCTTTGCATGAGGTGTTGAATGTGAAAACCACATGTTTTGGTTGGGTTTTACATAGCTGGGCTGTTTGTTGGTTCCAGCTTGTTAGACTAAGGTTGTTTCAAAAAACATTTGCAAAGCATTTACTTATGACCCCTTATAGCTGAAGAGAATATGATGTTATATATTACAGGTAAGTATATGGCTGTATTGTCCAGTCAGTAACTTATGAAGTAAGATTTAATTAGTTTTCCAGGATTTTTTTTTCATTTTCTCAGCGTTTTCAGCTAGTGAAAAGTTGCTTATTAGTGAAAAGAAGTAGGGTAATAATTGATATTTAAGTATATGAAATTGAAGTTGACTTCAGCCAAGTGTTACACTTCCCAAATGGTCTGCCTGCAAGGGAAGGTGAGGTTTTGACTTGCCACATAGAGTGTCTGTGTTGCTTACACGTTGTAATAGTGAGGAATTCTGCAGCCGCAAAATCAGCTGTCACATGTCACTGTGCAGTGAGCCAAGGAAGAGAGAGCTTTTGTACTTGCAAATATGGAGGTTGAGCAGCCGTAATCTTAATTGAAATGGGTATGTGGGGAAATCCTGATCATCTTCTGGTCGTCCTTTGGCCTTGGATTCAAGTTGTTGTTCTAAAGTATCATCTCTTAGGTTCTCTAATTTTTTTTTTCTACTTTGAATGAATTTCAGGAGATTTCATGAGCAGCTTGATTTAGAAAAAGGGTCACACTTGCAAATCTTCTTGAGATGCCCTGTTTGTTTTTTAAAATACATAACCTTTATTCCTGTCTCTTGATTAAGGATTTGTCCTTGATTGAAGGCAAAAGGTCAATAAATGACTTGTTACTGCTGCCAGGTCAGTATTGAGCAGTAATATCATTTTCATGTGCTGTGTGTTTCGTGGCATTTCTTCCCTTTGTAACTTTGTTTTGCATCTATCCCTGAATATTCCCTCCCCGAGACGACATAATAGCTCCTGCTGCATGGAGACTTTCATTGCCAATAGAAATGGAATTATTGAGACGCAGTTGAAATGATTTCTTGCTCTTCCCTAAAGTAACAGCACGAAGTCACTGTTTCCTGGATTCATTTGTTCAGCAATTAGGTTCTTAACAGGGAGTAGCTTTTTAATTAGAAATGTAGGTAACCAGATATCTGTGAATTTTGAGGAGCAGTATGTTTAAGTATGGAATGTACTTCATATAAAGATGTTTGGGTTTGTTTTTTTTCTGGTATTCTGGTTGACCTTTAGTTATTCAAATGGAATATCACCACCAAATATTGACTCCCTTATTTTTCTGTGCTTTCCTTCTGTCAGTTTAGAGGTAATTGAGGGAAACCCAATATTCCCTTTCTCTTGGAAAGGGCAGGAGAGCTCATGGGCTCTCCCAAACTGTGGGATAGTAAAGTCAAAGAGTTTCTGTAAGCAAAACCAGTTCTGTTGTTTTCTTGAAGACTCTGTGTGGAGAAGACAACCAAAGTGCAGTACTATGAAGAGAAGTGGGAGGGGTTCATTCCTGTTAATACCAGAAGAAAGATTTTGAACTCCAGAGCTGTCTGAAGCTTAGTGAAGAGATTTTGTTCCAAGTACTTTATATCTCTAATTTTAAAATACGATGTATTTTACTTCATGTGGGTCACCCGAATCAGTTTATTCTAGCTAAAAATCTTCTTAAATGAACCCCAAATCTCTCAAAAGGCTGTTAAAATCTTTTCAATATTTATAGCTTGGATAAACCTGAGATATCACAAATTGAGGCGATAGAAGAAGAGACAAACTCTCATCACTGTTTTCTCAGCAATGTGGTATTTTTGGTGTGGGTTTTTGGTTTTTTTTTTGCTCTGTGTAGATGCTGAGACTGTTGAAGTTGTGCATTTCTAGTATATGATGCAAAGCAAAAAAAAGTTGAGAAATTCAGTCATTTGGGAACTTTAAACTTGGTAAGATTAAAAAACAATTCTAAAAAATGCCGTGTTTTAGAGGATACAAACAGCAGAAATTTGTCTGTTACAGTAAAAATGAGCAGTGAAATTGGTGTCATGGCAATGCTTAATTTTTTTTTTTGTTTACCTCTACCTTTTTTATCTTTATAGGTATTGGAAGAGAGGAAATAAGTCTTTTAGAGGCCAAAGTTGCAGTTATTGCAGCTGAAATGCTGTATCTTTCCGAGTAGAGCCTGCTGCCACTTTCATAGTGCAGTATTTGATTTTTTTTTTTTTTTAACTGGTTACTCTGTCCTCCCCTTTTCCCTTTCTCTGTGGAGTCATTAATCCCAGCACAACACCTCCTCCGGACTGTTTCGCTCAGTGTCATACGTACCAGAACTCGTAGTGAACTGAGCTTTACTGTATTCAGGTTTGTTTTGGGGTTTTGTTTTGCGTTACAAAAGGTCTGTGTGTTTACATAGCTGCAGACTGGAGAAAGGCATCTGCTGTGTAAATAAATTTGTAACTGAAATGTTAATACTGAGCTGGAGACCAGCTGCTGTGAGACCGAGGTGTCATCATCGTGGCTGAACTCCTATTAGCCGAGTCATTTGTGTGCAGCTGATGTCTTCGAAACATTAATTGCTGCAGTCACCTTTGAATAGGCTTTGGGAAGACTGACTTCATTTTCTAGTATTTGTTTTCAGGCGTTGGTTTTCAAGTGGATAACTTCCCTAATCCTGCTTTCCTGCTGGCCCAAGAGAAGGCTATAGCCAGTGCCGCCGTGCTTTCCAGCGCTGGAAGGAAGGCAGTGCAGAGAAAGAGGAATTGAAGACGGTGTTGCTTGAAAGTATAGCTGGAGATTTGAGGAAAAGCTCATGGATTAATTTACACTTGGCAGGAATCTTGTTGAGTAAGCAAGCTGACTCATCTGTGCTCACCTGCAGAAAGATGACCAGTGGGTGCACATTTTTGCCCATGTTTTTGGGTTGGGCTGGCACTGGCATTTTTGCAGCAGGTAGCCAGTGCCATACCAGCCAACAGCTGGATTAGCTCGGCTTCCAGCAAGGGAAGTTCCTTAGGCGGACTGGGTGGCTACAGCAGCACCAGTGCTGCCATGGGGAAGAAAGGCTCCCTTTTTTTCCCCAGGAGCCTGTGCCCGTGTCAGGGCAGTGGCTGCTCGAGCACAGTTTGAGGGATGTTGCTGTTGGAGTCACAGGGAAGTGGCCGTGCTGGTGAAAGCAGCAGTCTCGTTCTTGTGTCGAGTCCTCTGCCTGGTGTGGTTGGGCTGTGAACTACATGGAGCAGTTCCCACAACTTGCTGCATGGAGCTGGTTTTCAGCTGGGTCAGTATCAGTAGCTAGAAGTCCTGACGGTGATGGTTCAGAGGGTGTGCCAGGTTATTGCTGTTTGCAGTGTTACGTGAATTACCCTTGATAGGGGAAGCAGAATGGAAGAATGTCTTTTGTTTGCTTTTCTGAAAGGTTACATCTGGACTCTGGAAAACTCCACGAACCATTTGGGAATTTGCCTGACTGGGGAGGCTGTCAGCTGAAGGGAAGACAGAGCTCTTCTCTGTGGTTGCTTTTTATGCTTTTTCTTTGCTTTGGGTCAGCTGAAGGGAATACCTTCAAGCCAAGCCACCTTTTTATTTCCCATATCTGTCTTCAAACGGCATAGCTTGCCTCTTGCAGCTTTCTTCAATACATACTTCGTTTTTCGAGTCTTGTTAGTTTTAAGTCTTTAAAAGGGACTTGGAGGCAGCAGTGACACTGATACAAGGGTGCTGGCTGGTTACGTGACACTGCGTTACGCTATTGCAAGGTTGTGCTTCTCTTGGGAAAAAGTTGGCTCTGATTAGAGGGAGGCAGGACCTGCTGTGGTATTTTACCTTACTGTGAGGTAAGGGTGACAGATTGGGAACGTAGGGAGGATTAAGGCATAGAAGTTAATACAATATGGTATGTGTGTGTTTCAGCCTAAAATACAACTGGAATGACCACTGGTACTATTGGGTAAAACAGGTAACTATTCAATGTTTCTGTTACCGTCTCTTCATACACACACACAAAAAAGTCAAAAATGTTTTTCTAGGTTACTGTTGTTTTACGCCAAGTAGGAAAGCTCAATAAATAAGTCCTAGGAAGTGACATGATTCATTAACTTAATGAATATTGCAGGCCTGTAAATTCATCTTTTGTTTGTTTGCTTTTTGGAAGGCCACAGTGGCTGCTAAATGGTAGGAAACAACATCTGAACTACTTGAAGGTGATAATCTGTTCAAGTAGATTACAGTGGTACTGGCAGTTTACCAAAGTCTAAATGGAAATTACAAGCAATAGATGGTCAGTTCAGTTTTGCTCTTCCTAGGAGGAAATAGGATAGACAAGAGAAAGGAGAGAAGAGATGGAAAAATTAGAAATAAACTGAACTTTTCCCTTCACATTGCCAATTGGTATCTTCTGTAGATAACTAGCATTTAACAATACTTGGTATATAGATCTTGCTTATCTTACCCCTGGGGCGGGGAGAAACCCACCCAAACCTAAAAAGAAGAATCTGTTCTAAGTCAAAAGTTCTCCTGCTGTTCTATCCCTTGTTATTAAGGTTGCCATCTGCAGATCTTCGTTGGAACATAGTCTGAATTCCTGTAAACCAGGACAGTTTTTTCCCCTCATCAGCTGCTCACCTATTAATGATCTTCAAGGTAAAACTTCAAATAGAGTTTATTCTCTTAGGTATATCAATACATTAATTCTTTTTGCTGAATCTCCGTTGTATTCTTATTTTCTCAATCCAAGACAGACATTATGCCCCCCACCCCCCAAGATGGGGGGGCATAACATGTATTATTTATATTTTATAGCCTAAAAGTTACTTTATGGGTGAAATAAAGAGAAGGTATGTGGAATTTCCAGTAGCTCTTTGCTGAAAAATAAATCAGTCCTGAAGCCAAAACTGTGGACTAATTTTGCAGCTTTCCTTTTGAAGGCTGTTTCCTATCTCAAAGATTAAAGAAGTTCTTAATACAAAATGATGTGAACTAAAAATATTGTACCTTTTCAAAGGAAGGGGAGGGACATTTAGAATGCATTTGGCAGGATCTCTGAGGATTTGCAGACATGAGTTCCAGTGTTTCTCTGTTTGAAATTGCTAAAGTAGTGAAATCGGGCAGCCAATTGTACTGGGTTTATTTTAGAGGTTTAGAAGATTGCAGCATTAGAAAGCTTGTGTTTTAACACTTTACCAAAACATCTAGAATTTAATGGAGTACTAATGAAAGCCGCAAGATACTATGTGCTAACTCACTTAATGTTCAACTGAGCTTAAGATACTTAAAGTTGGAACCTAAAAGATAACAGTGAAAATACGTCAGGGCAGTGTGAAGGTGGTGACTCTTGCATTGGCACTAGTGACCTCCTGCACCTACTGCTTTGAATAGCTGTAGCTTGGTGCTGATCTGAAACTCATCAAGTACATCTTAGTAGCTGTCTTGCAGGGTGCAGGGCTTGGAGATCAGCTGGAAATTGTCTGAATGTGTAGCTCTTTTCCTGCTGGAAAAAAGTGCTGAAGGCAATTTTGTGCAGGTCCTGCATAACAAAACTTTCTCGTAATCTAAGATAACGTTAACAAGCTATGAGTTGTGATTAACTTGTGACTTTTCATGTACAGGTTAGGAGTTGGGTGTACATCTCCAAGTGATCAAAACTGTAAACATACATTGTGCACTGCGTAGCTGGTGCTTAACAGAGTACACCTCAGCTCTTTTTCTGGGTCATGTGAATCAAACAGCTCTGATTATTCCATGTCCATAGAAAGCGACCGTGAAAACTGTAATTGAAATGCGTGGGGACACAGGACATCCTTCATAAACTTTGTGGCCCATGAGCTGTCAAAACTGTCATCTGCTGGAAAATTATTGCTTCCAAGGACGGAGACTCCTCCACCTCCTTCTCTCCTGGCCACTTGCAAAGTAATTGACTGGTGTGGTTTCCTTAGAAATGATGGTTGTGGTGATTGTGTGGGAAAAAATGTTGAGAGGGGCTTCATTTTCAGCATGCGTGTCTAACCACGAGTATTAAATAGTTCCTGTCTCTCGAACCACCAGTATTAAATAACTGAAGATAATATCTTTCCTATCCGAGTTCATGCTCGGAAAGAGATTAGCTAGGAGAAACATTTAAGGGCACTATATGACTAAGTAGTTTCCCTGACTGAAGGCTTTGTTCTGAAATGGAGACAGAGGGAAATGGATTATTGAGCTAAAAAGTCTTACTGCTCCTTCAAGGAGACCCAGGGCTGCAGTTGAAGACAGACATATCTATTGGGTTTTTTGCCTTCGGTTTGATTGTGGTGTTAACACTGGCTGTGATTTTCTTTGGACAGTCACTGAATTTCTAAGTCAAACCTGGGTTTGAATCCAATGCCTTTTAGGTCTGAATAATATTCAGGCATGGTCAGATGAGTTGAGCTTCTCTGGCAAACATCCAGGGAGCAGACACCTTGGTCATTATCACTGTGCAACACTGCTGGCCCAGCTGCCTTGCATTTCAAGACGGGTCCTGGCTTAGATGTACTGGAGTGTGCTGTCTCCAGGGTTTTAATGGCGATGTACCACTCTTACTGTCCCACATGATTTACATGTTATGGCTCAAATGCAAAGCAAGTGATGCATAGATGCAATAAAAGGAATTTCTAGACCGCTACCACTTTACTAATAGATGAGTGCAAGAGGTAAAGCATTTTTCTTGTGGGGGACAAAAAATAACAAAATCTACGTCCACATCTCCTCCTGGAGTTTCTTTCATTCCTTTTAATAGCCTTTGCAGAAACACAAAATTCTCTACTTCTTTTGCTCTGTTTTTGCTGTGCTAGAAAGCAAAAGCTTCCTTAAGCAGCAGTTTACAACTTCTCATCCCCAAGATGCAAGACTTCTGCCTGAGAGGGGACCAGCTGATAAGAAAACAGTGCCCAGATGGACATCAAAAGAACGATTTGCCTAGCCAAGCTTATATTTGATTTAAAAAAAAATAGAAGAAAAGGGTCTACTGCAAACACTGTGTGCTCTGTTGTTAAAATACAGTCTGTGGCTGTAAAACAAACCCAAGGATTAATTCGCTGAGCATACAAAGGCTAGTAGGAATATACACAGTTGCCCGTTCTCAAGTCCCTGTGTGCCCCAGTAAGCCTTTTGCAAGGGCCATCATGACTGGGTTTTGTGTATTGTGAGGCCACGCCAGCGTCTTCCCCTGCCCCCCTGATGGGTTTGGTTTTCAATGCTAAATATGATTGTAGTGTTAGATTACAGTGTATGAGAAATATCCGTTGGGTAAGTGCTGTGTGACTCATCTTTCCACAGTTGCAGGCTATCAATTTAGACAATACAGGCAGCCAGCTGCACCTTCACGGAGCCTCCCCTGGGCTCAGGAGCTCAGTTTGGACACAGCAGCATCCTTCTGTGCTGGAAATTGCAGGTCAGGATCTCTGCTGACCATAAAGTTATGAGGTTATAATTTCAACAAGGTGATGAAATGGAGTCAAAGGCACGACGGTGGGCTTAAAAAAAAGGTACAGCTGCTGATGCTAAAGGGAGAACGAGGAAGAACATACGTGTGAGAAGGAATGGAGAAGTTGAAGCTGTAATCTCCTACTGCTTAGACATGGGTTGGGATTCTTGCAGCTGTTCTGTTTGTTGCTTGCAAGGGTGTTTGATTATGAAAGGGAAATTAAAAAGAGCTTTTAGCTTGATGGTGATTCTCAGTAGAGTTGTAGAACCTTCCTAGAAGGAAAAAAGGAACTTGGAGATTTGTCTTCTGAACTTTCTATTTAGGGCTTGGCCATATTTCATGTGTACAAAGTAGCAGTTAAACTTGATCTGCTTTCACTGTTGTTGTGCTATGGGAATAGGCTGTGGTTTGGTGACGGGAAATGAAAGAACACAGCAGCAGCCATTGATTGAGGGATAAGCCTGAGCAAAGAAAGCAAACAGAAAGTGAATAGCAGAAATAAAAGGGCCCACGCAAAGGTACAGTGCAGAAGGTATAACATGTCCTCCAGATCAACAGTTGAGAGGAACGTGACCAGGAATTGTTAGGGGTTGTAGTTCTCCATCAGATAATCATGTCAGCGCTGTCTTCTGAAGAGCAAAAGCTTTTGATTTAGAGACACAAGCTGCCTTGGGAAGCCCATGTGCTGATGATCATGTACTTTTATTTTTAAGTGCATAGGAGTATTAAAAAGCACTGGACAAACTTCAGTTACTTGATGATAGAACGGTGAGATCAAGAATTGAGGTTTTTTTTCATTTTTCTCTCTTTTTTTTAATATTATTTAGAACTACTTTCCTTATTTTCTCATCGTTGCAGCAGTGTGCAATGCTGCTGCATTAACTGCAGTTTGATCAGAACTTTGTTTCTCAATTTCCACTGTTCAAACCTAACTACTGAAGGAACCCAATATTAAAATAATGTCAGATAAATGGGGGGTGGGATGGGAGGGAGGGCACTGGGAGAAACACAGAGCTTAGGTAAACGTCAAGTATAATATTTTCACTCATTGGATGTAGTTCTAATACATGAAAATGGGTTTCTGTTTGTTTTGTGTGTTTGGGGTTTTTCTTCTTTTTTTTCCTGTGGGGGACACATCACTCATGTCCTGAAAACACAGAAGAAAATCTTTCGAAAGAACAGCAAACAATTAGAATATACCATGACCAAAAGGGAAGGACTTGGTGTCCTAATCATTGTTAGTATAGCAGAGCATGAATATATTGAGGATGTGGCAAACTTCTGTATTCAACACTTGGTATTTTATTGGAGTTACTGTTCCTGTGAAGGAGATGGAGGTACACAATGCTATCTTCTCTCTCCCTTTCCCAGGAATGCATATTTGAGTTTGAAGTTATTTATATATTTATAGCCAAACTGTATTTTTAGCACTATTGATGAACTGTGGAAATAGGGCATAAGATTACAGGTTCTGCATGAGGTCTTAGAGACACTTGAAAGTAAATGACATTTTTCTTCCTTAAGAAGTGTGTGGGGAATAATCACGTATGTAACCTTGTTTTTAGTCTCCTATTGCTTACGCTACTGTCATATGATGAAACAAAGTGCAGTGTTTGGAGTGCACGTCAGAGTGGAAATCACAATAAACAGCAGCTTCTCTTTGTTTTTTCGTTGTTTTGTTTTTAATATTCCAGTTGACCTTCGTATCTGCTGCCTAGATTTTGCTCAGCTTCAACAAAATAACTAGCATCGTCCTTGTCCTCCTCCATCTCTTACTCCTCTTCATCCTCTTCCCTGGCAAGCCCATGAGATTCAATGCTAAACATCTGGCTTTGCTGGCCAGGAGACCAGCAGGTTGTTTTGACAAGGAAGGAACACTGAAGATTTGCAGAGTGGTTGGGGATGCAAAACTAATAGGTAAAAATGACTTGAGCTGAAAACTACCCCTGGTTGATGTGCATGTTTCCTGCAGTTGTCAGCTTACAGTTTGACTAATCACATACACCTCAGAGTTTTCAGTTTCTTCATTACTGATGCATGAGTGGTGCTAAATACCTTGCTAACAGAAGAAATCTGAAGCCAGCTCCATAGCTTGCTCAAGTTTTCTAGTTTCTTTTGTCATGTACCTGAGAGAGTGCTCAGCCCTTAACATGATTATTTTTTCCTGTAAAGAAAGATCGTTGTTTACTGCTAGTTATCTCTAGTCACCAGTCATTAGATGCCATGCTGAAGTTCAGACACCCAGTTTTTGTGAACCCACCTCTATAAACTGTATTCTTTTGTCATGATAGATTTTCCATGGCTTACTTCCCACCTCCTTTGAGGGATTCTTCAGGCTTTTATGATCATATTTAAATGTCTCTCAATTTCCAGTAAGCTTGAATAAATGTCTGTTCCCTTGGTAGCTGTTAGGAAATAGCTCCCGTTTAGCTGTAAAATCAGTCCTAATAAAATAATTTCAGCAACAGCAAATGTTTTATTTTCACTTGTCCCTGTTGATCTTCATTGTGCTTGTATTTACTTTTATTTTATTAGAAACAAAACAAACCCAAAACCAGCTCAGGCTCAGTTATGATAAGGGGCTGAGAAAACGCTGTGCTATGTTTTCGGAATATTCTGTACCTTTTTCTAATGACAAATAGCCAGAGTTTCCTGGGGAGAAGGCAGCAAACAGTCCTAGTGGCATCCATTTCTGGCTGCTTTGGGGTTCCTCAGTAGAACTCTCTCCTCGTGTTTTCACCGTAGGCGGCATATCAAGCCCTGTCCAGTGAATATGTGATGTTTGAGGATGTTTTGAATTTTATTTCACCTATGACTATATTGAATATTAATATTGCTTCTAAAAACCTTGGCTTGACCCGAGACAGAACAATCGTTTAGCCCAGTATCATGGGCTTTCTGTGCCATGCTCAGTGGTGACAAGGTATAAGAAATTAAGAAACTGTGCATGTGTAGGGTGTTCCTGTTGCCCAGTAAATCCTTCTGGCTCCCAGCAATCCCATTCTGACCCCTTGAGAGAAGGGTCATTTCTCTGGAGGCATTTTGGTCACTGGAAACACCATCCACTCATAGACCTGACTAATTTTTGGACTCGGTGATTTTTCACACTGAGGAGGTAGTGACTTTCCCAATCCTGTGTTAAAATACTTCTTACTAGGAAAAGCTGCAGTGTGAGTGTGACGGGATTCCTTCCCCCCATGCCTGCAGGGTTCTGGAGGATAGAATTTTGTCTTAGCAGAGCCCTGTACTTGTATATAAAGCCTCCTACTTGGATCTGATAATTCTGTTTAGATTTTTAATTGGTGGATGTGCATCAATTTACATTACATCGTTTTGTGTATTGTTCTTGGACTGCAGCAGGTCTGTAAAGATGCAGGAACTTTGATTTTATTTAAAAAACAAATAAAAGCCAAACCAACAGGTTTGCTTTTGGGGGAGAAGCTATTCTAATTTTCAAATGTTGCCTAATGAAAGAGGAAAATGGAATTTACTTATTTGCTGTACCGAGACATCCCCTGGGTCAATATTATGCCTGTAGTGGTGGCCAGATGTGAGGGAAGTACAAGAGTTGCACAGAGGCAGCTGTGCAATAACGTGATCATAGGGTGCAGCTCTTCTACGAGCTCCTTACCACTTCCAGGTTGGCTGCTGTCTGGAGATGTCGGGTTTCGTGTGCCCTCTCAAAAATAGGAATACATCTTGTGTAAAAATGTTCCTTTCTCTCAAGAAGGAGAGATCTTTGTGGTTTTGACCCACTCCCCAGGTCTGAAGTTCTGAAACATTCCTTATAGAGTTTGCTTATGTCCCTGCACGTGCGTATGAACACAAATATGTTGTTACAGCTTAAGCACTTGATGTGTCACTAAACAATAATAGCCAAGTGACTGTAAATATTGAGGTCTCACTAATTTTTGATTTTTGTGAGAACTAATTTCAGGTTAACAAGTTCTGATCTAAGCGGAATAGTAAATGTCTTGTGTGTCTTAATGAGGATTGTATTTCATGTCTTGAAATATCAGAAGCAAAAGCTGTTCAGTGCTGAAGTAGCTGTTTCTGCTCCCATGTGAGGAAAAGGGAGAAAAGCAGGGAAAACACTGAGTTCATGCCACAGTCACCAGTTCTGTCAGCTGCGGAGCAGAAGAAACCTTCTGGCAAGTTATTTGGCATTTAACAGCATGTTGTACATAGGCAGCTGCTGACTGAAGATGGCTTTTTTTGGTTGATAATGATTCTCTTTTCTGACCTTTATAACTAATGTGTCTTCTTTTAAGAAGCATTTAATGCATGAAGACAAAAGGTTGGTTTTACTCATCTCTTATTTCTTTGCATACAGAACCCAGAGAGAGATGGTGCCGACTGAAAGGAAATCTCCTTTTTCTAATGAAAAATAAGGTAATTCATTTTCCTACCTCTTTTCTTGATGTGTTAGTCTAATCTGGGAGAACTTGAGCAATACTTTTTCATGATAGCTATTGTCATTGTGCTTTTAGGGACAAAAAAAATAAATCACTGTTATTGGAATAGTGGAGATGAAAAAAATATATCCATTGTTTGCATTCTGCATCACTAGACATCCTTCATGATATCCACGTCCTTTAACTGAATCGTAAACAGTCTATGGCCAGGTTCTGTTCATGACATACATGAGTCTAAATACAGAATTAGTGCATCAAATCCACTGAAGTAATGCAAGCAAAATCTCACAGGTAAATGACATCTGTCATAATTGTCACAATTTCAGACCCCTACTACAATTCTTTTGTAGTGTGTTTTTATAACTAAATTTGTTCTGAAGAATGGTATGGTTTTTTTCTCTTAATTTGTTGTAATTAACAATTATAAGCATAAATTGAAGGGCCTGACAGCAGTGCAAGTCTTGCAGGAGCTGCTGAGTGCCCTCTTGCCTTTGGCTTTATCAGGAGTTGAGGCCACTCATCCTCTGGAATGAACAGGCACTCAGTACGGGATTGCTCTTTTTCCTTCTGTCTGATAACTCTGAACACTGCTTCTGTGAAAATGGCACAGGATTGGAAAGAATAGCGAGTAGAATGAATCTGGAGACACTTCCCTGTTAGCAGTAAGTGTTTGGTAATTGTCTCCTAGGATATTTTTATAGCGTTTGGGGCAGCAGTTGGACGGGAGTGATAGTACCGCTTGACAGATTGTATTTTCTATTTGAAAGATTTTTCAATGTGATATAGTGGCTTATTTTAATATAGTGATGAATGTGCACATATGGTATTATTTTTAAAGCAGTATTTGCTTTCAAAGCACTGTCAGGAGCGTGTGATAGATTTCTGTGTGTATGCAAACAAAATGAGACAGTATGATGTAAAGGTTGCTCTGGCTCGAGTTCCATTGGACTACATTCCCCTGGGTGGTGAAAGGACCCCCAAGTATTGTGTAGGTGAAAGCAAGCTCATGGCCACCCCTTTGACACACCCTCATTATCATTCCTCTCTATGACTTGCAAAAACTATTTTTAGTGTGGGACTTCAAGTTTCAAGCTACTCACTTCTGCCCTAGTGGGAGCCTCTGGCATTTTGTAAAAGAGTTTGAGGAAATATTTTCATCCAGATTGGCAGCTGTGAAGTGAGGAGTAGGAGAGTTCTGCTGAATTCAAACGTAACTATTCAAACGTGGCTGTGGAAATCTAGAACATTAACGTTACTATACCAGAGGGTTTAATGTGGATTGGTACCGGGGTTCATATGGTATGTGGTGGGGTGTTTTTGTGGGTTGGTTGGTTGTTTTTAATGTGTAGATGACATGCAGACGGATGGAATGAGGCAATTGCAGTTGGGCCAGCAAATCAACCAACCCACTGTGTCCACTCAGGCTGTTCAAATGCAAAGCTGTATTTGGAAAAACTTGGAGGATGAGACACAAATTCCTGTGTCTTGTTACTGCACTGATTTAGGCTCGCAGTAAGTAAACGGGAATTCCCCTGGAAATGCTGAGGCTTGACTGAACCAGTTAAGTAGGTGAGTGACTTTTATTTCTATGTCTAGGTCAGGGCTAGAAAAGTGCCTCTTATTCTGGTTCTCTTGTTTAATTACGTTTTCAAAATTTGCAGAAGTTATGGAAGGAACCAGGAGATTTGACAAACTTTAGCTTACCGAAAAGACTGATTTGATAATGTCAGAGCGTTTTCAGAAGGTGATTTTATCAGGTACTTTAATTAGGGAGGTCACACTCGGAGAAAAACTTGGGAATTGGAGTCAGACAAATTCAGATGATGACAGGATGATTGGCCACTGAAACCCAAGTGTGCTGAGGTACGGTGGGTGCTCAGTTTTAAAATGTCACAACTTACTAGGCTCAGTACAGAGACCACTGAGTGATTTAAAGGGTAATGTCTTACCAATAGATCAAACTAAATGATGTAGCACTTCCTAGTCATCTTATATCTTAGGAATTTGTGAAATGGTCATTTGCAGAGGCTTCATCTGTTGGGCACTGTAAAGAAGAGCTTCTTTGACAGAGACAGATCTCTCTTGAAGCTCAAATCCTTGTTTCAAAGGATGCCATTTATAGGCATACTAAGTCATTTCTGTGCTGTGAGGGCAGAAGGGAGTGTGATCAGTATTTTTTTTTTCTTTTCAAATTTTCCTTCTTATTCTAGAATTGAATAGGCATTCCATCTGAAGCAAATTCTTGACATAGGAAATCATATTTTGAATTTTGGGAATGTAGTTTGCCAGCATAATAGCCCAAAATAGTCTTATCGTAAAAGTCATTAAGCATTTTAATAAAGCATAGGTGCCAATTTTCTGCTTTTTAATATTCTACTGGAACCTTTGCTAATTCAAGTAATGTAGTGTGTGAAAGATGTGCCCAGAACAGCGCCGATAAAGCCATGATCCTATTTTTGTGGCTGGAACCTGATTTGTCTTATGGATTGACACAAAAGACAAGTAACTCTGATGTTTTAGAAGCTCGTCTGAATGCTGAACAGTTAACTCCAAAAGTCACTGTCATGAAACGAAGACTGATTTGCTGGTATTCATTAATTGCTGTCGGAAGCATGTGCATGTCTGCATATACAAATGCTTATAGTTTAATGACAGACTCTTCCTTCTAGTTCAAATGTACATAAATTATACTACTTGTATAAGAAGCATCTTCTCTAGGCAGTTGCAGAGGATGTTTCCTGACTTAGCTGTGCTGTAAATCTTAAGTGCTGCGGCAGTACGTTTTCAGCGCAGGGGAAACTTGGGGTTCATTCCTCCATATGATTGTGTTTAGATGCAGCAGAATAACTTACTGGGCACCTTAGGGACACTTATCTTCACAGTCTAGTGATGGAGTTGGTTATTTTGGATTTTGAGTGGTCTAAAAAGTAGACCTACTTCTAGGTCTGAGGCATCTTGCTACTGTTAGTGAAACTGACTGTATGTTGTTCATACCATCATGCTGATCTTGGAGCAATCCTTATGGATCCTAGCTCAAAGTACTTAAAACCAGTAGTATTAGTTAGTGTTTTGCAAAATAGTTAGGATTGGGATCTAGAAAATGCTGTGTGCCTCACCTACGTTATATATCATGTGGGTCATTTTACTTATTTACTTGAGATTCTCCCCATTTCCATCCTTGGATGTATTTTTTTCCAGAACTCGAGTAGAAAATGGGAGTGAGATTGCTGGGCAACAGTTTCTAATGTGTATAATGAGTATTATGTACTCATGTGAGTTTTTCCATTGGCATAGGAGGGGACTTCTGATGGGAGTTTCAGGTCTCTATTGCAGTATTCAGTACTGGTTTTGGTTTTAATTGCAGATGAGAATTTATAGCAGGGCTTTTCTCAGCTTTTTGCTTGATTTATTGGTTGTTTTTTTTTAATTCTCCCCCCAAGAAAGAAGTAAACAAATCACTTTAACCCTTCTTAATCTCTTTTACTCCTCCTCTAATACTCGTGCCACTTCAGGGCTGGATTTTTATCCCCCCTCACCTGTGATTAAAAGACCAAAACCGTTGCTTGCTATATTAAGTGTGTAAGTTTGGAGTGATTGCTACTGAAGTACAGAAAGCAGCCACCTAACCCCTGTGTGGTTCATTTTCCCATACACTAACATTCCCAAATAGTACTGCTGATATTTAGCCAGTTTTTGAAGTGACTTTGCAATCTGCACATGAAAAGATACACTAAAAAGTACAATTATGGTTTTGCCTCTCAGTAATAGCTCCAGAGGGCCCATTATGTTTTATTGAGTAAACATTTTGACATTGCTATTTATTTTTGAATATGTATTTAGGAATTTATTTAAAAATGGATTTGCGATCAATAGTCTGTAGTAGTTGCTCTAGGAGAGTCATTAGCTTCTACTGTGCAAATCTTTCTTACTTTGTGGTTTAATGATCCTGTGGAGGTAACCATTCCGGTCTAGGAGGTTGGTTTTTCTGCGCTGGCTCAGTAAACTCCTGCTGCTTTTGTACGGGGAAGGTTGCCTTTTAAGATTTTCATGATGTGTTGATGAAAAATATCATCATCTAGAAGCAAAGAGATTTACTTACGTGGATTACCGTATTTAAAACAAAAGCTGTTAGGAGTGCTGAAGGTATCTGAAATGAGTAGTCGTATTTCACACAAACTTATAAACCTGGCGTCTTCAAATTGTATTGGGGTAGCAAACTTACATGGCATGTTTGTACTGCAGCAAATCCATACGCTTGTTACCTAACGCGCTAAAACCAAGGGATTTACCTCGAAGAAATGACAGACTTAACACCACAAGTGTAAATTGCAGTGCTGTAATACACCTAATGATAGAGAGAATTAAGTGAGAGGTGGTGAATCTTCTGAGACTCCTCTTGAATTACCTTTCTTTAAACCAAATGCACTGTTGAGCTTAAGATTCTGTAGACAAGATTAATGAGCAAATCTAAATGGTTGTGCTGTCAATAATCGCAGGCTTCCTTGCAATGTTTGTGAAAGCTGAGCATAAATTATGTTGTTACAGCATTTATCACAAGTGTAACGTGTTGTTAACAGTCGGCAAAAAAACCTCAAAGTAAGATTTCAGATTGACTCATAAATCCATAACCAGAGAACCACTTAGAAGGCAGAATTAATATAATAATGGCACACTTGTGAGGTTTTGATGTGAATTACATTGTAATGCAGTTGTGAAAATGTTATTGAGATTTTCACGGTGTGGTTGTATGTAAGTTCTGCCATAAAAATGTGTGAGTGTAGCCATGAATCTTCTCTGCAGTCAGGCAGGCATACACCATGTATTTTCAGCACGGCTGTATAGCTTTAGTATTTTCCTTTCCAATTTGATTATCTTCAATATTCTAACAGGGTGAGATGCCTTTATCTATATTGAAGCTGTGGAGCCTTTTCTGGTCTGTTGGACTATGGGGGTTTTCTCTCTGTATGTGGTTTAGCATTCTGTAAGTCAGTGATGGCTCCGAGGCATTTTGTAATAAAAGTGCCTCTTCTGGCTAAGGATGTACTTTTTATAAATCATTTTTCAGCAGTGATTTCAATTTTCTAGAGCATGCTCCGTATCGGTTTGAAGTGCTAAGGTCGGAGCAGCCGGAGTAAGTGTTGCTGCACTGTATGGCTTTTCTTTGGGATTGAATGTCACTGCTGATGGGCTTTTTGGCTGAATGCTACATGTGTGATACTGGCTGTGAGCATGTTTTGCAGTGTCAGTAAGGTGAGAAGCAGGGAAGTCAATCTGTAACATAATATTCCTTCAGTAAGCTTGAGTGAAATAATGTTGCTATGCTAGTAAGATCCTGGTTTACAGTAGGAAGCGTGCTAAAGAGAGGAGGATGCAGCAAATGACAAAACTGTGGCACAGGCACATCTGGAAGCTGTGTCACCCCTTGTATGGCTCAAAAGTCTGAGTGTCTTTCTAAGCACTCTCAGCCCGAGCCTTGCGTGTCCTTCTGATGGCACTTAACCGAGGTGTGAGTTCTCCTCGTTTTTCTATGTATATAACAATGCACACGTGTGCATATACCTAAGGTAAATATCAAGTGGTGCTCAGTTAAGATCTCAAAATGAATTTGGTTATTTTGAGAAGGGATCTTGCCACGTGGGCTTTTTAACCTGCTGTAGTAAGTTACCGTGTCGTGGTGCTGTAGTCAGGCATTCAAGTCAGTGAGATACCTCATATATGTTTTTCAAGTCTGTTACTTACACTGGGACTACATTTAAATAACCAGTTTATTGCCATTTAGGTTATACTGTAAAGACACTTTTTAGAATGCTTATTTTTTGCATGCCTTAATTTAAATAATAGTTTTTTATTTGTCAGTGTTTCGTGATGGTTTTAGCCATATTGTGTGGGAAGAGTGCTCTGCAGAGAACTCTGCTCGTTGAACTCTGTAAACTCTAGCCTTAAAACCCTGTGAAGAGTGATGTGTATAATGCCAATGTAATGTTGGGGTGGGGAGGAAGCTGCTGTCTCCACATGGCTCATGGAGAAGTAGTGTGGGGACTATGCAGTTAGCTGGAATAGTTGGGGCAGAAGGGTCAGGAGGTAGGTATGACCCTTGATTTTCTCGGTAGCTATTTCTCTGAAGCAGTTGTAGTGCTGAGGCAGACTGATATATTTTAGGAATCCTGCAGACCCAGTGACACCAGAATGCCAAGTCCCCTTGGGGTAGCAAGTGCACGCGGAGCTGTTGTGACGAGAGAGTCTGTGCAGTACCACTAAGGCAGGCGTGCTGACGTTGCAGTCTGCCTTCCAACAGGACTTGAAAATGCAATTTATAACCGTCAACTAATGAGAATACCTATTTGCTCCTATTTTTATTATCAACTGAAAGACTGTTTTTTTCCAGTTTAATAAGATCCTGGCAAGCCCTCCTGCCTTTTTTGCCATGTTTGATTCCTTTACTTATCTTGCTGCTTCTCCTTCCTGCCTCCAGATGCTCTCTAGATAGCAAAGTCCTCCCTTCCCTTCCACTGCTGTTGCAGGAAGACCTTTTTTTGTAACCTGAGCTTGCTTTGATAATTCCAATCTGTCTCTTGGTTTTCCTTTGTGTCTACAATCATCTCTTGTTTAACTTGTTCCATAATGTCTTACTTTCCTTTAGCTTTTTCATGGCATGACAAAGGTTTAATCCTTCTTTCTTTTGTGCCCACCTGTCCTTGACCTGCCTGCTTCCCCGGCTCTGCCTTGACTCTGCGATATCTGAAGTCCATCGCTACGTCATTTACAGTGTCACCCCTTGCATTTCCATCCCTGTGTCCTCCCTGGTACCACTGCTATCTCTTGCACTCTAGAAGACAGTCTTTTACTGATCTACTTGGCATAAACTCTTCCAAACAGGAGCTAAGGAGCATTTCTCTTGTTCGTACAACTGTCTGCTACTTGCAACATTAACTTGCTCTCTGACTTGGGGTCCCATTTTCTCCTGGTGTTTCTCAGTTTCTTCCTTGGACTTGGTTTAGTGGATATGTGATGTGTTGTACCTAGAGTTGAAGCACGTATGACAAGAATGTAACTTCAAAACTGCATGTTCTTCAGTACTAAATTGCATCTAGATCTGCCTTAATTCTTCTTTGTCCAAACTAGGCTTTCGTCTTGCCTTTCACAGACCTCTTCCTGTGCGTTTAGCTGTGAATTCAATTGCAGTGGGAATCAAACAGCTGCTTAATCTTTCCTGTCAAGTTCTTCCTCCCATTGCTTTTGATGGCTGAAGCAAACATCACTTGTCTTCCTGCTGCTCATACCATTTTTAGCATTGCTTTCAACAGGAGTGCATTTCTAAGTATTCATAAAATCGTTTTGGTTGGAAGAGACCTTTCAGATCTTCAGCTCTGATTGTTAACCCAGCACGGCCAGGTCACCACAAAACCATGTTCCTCAGTGCCACATCTACACATCTTTTCATTATTTCCTGGGACAGTGACTCCACTACTGCCCTGGGCAGCCAGGTTTTGACAGCCCTTTTTTATGTGAAGAAGTTTTTAATAATATCCAGGCTGAATCTCCCCTGGTGCAATTTGAGGATATTTCCTCTTGTACTATTGCTTGGTACTTGGGAGAAGAGACTGACACCTCACTACAGCCTCCTTTTAGGTAGTTGTAGAGAGCAATGAGGCCTTCCCTGAGTGTCCTTTTCTCAAGGCTAAAAAAACCCCCAGTTCCCTCAGCTGCTCCTCATATCACTTGTTCCCTAGACCCTTCACCAGCTTTGTTGCCCTTCTCTGGACATGCTCCAGCATGTTCTGGCTGTGTCTGTGTTAAGCAGGTTCTTAATACAGACCTCCCTTTCCATCTCTATCACCAAAAACTCTGGATGGAATAATCTCATTTTGTGTGTTCATTCACTGAAATATCTTTTCCTGATCTTGGGAAGGATGAGATTTTATTAAATCCATTAGAGCTCTTGCAAAAATAATTTTCTTAAGTGTCTCTTTTTTTGCCTGTTTCTCTTTCCTTTGCATCTGACTCTTTGATCCTTTCTTTTGTAATCTCTTTGTTTTCACTGTGAAAATTCTATTCCCAGTCTCCAGTACCCTACGTGATCATCTTTTAAAGTTCTTCTCATTTCTGAGCTGTCCAGCATAGTGTCTGCTTTAATTGATCTGTAAAACCAGCAAGGAAGTACTGAAACACTTGGTGTTATCTCATTATCTTCCTTCAAGTTCTGCCTTTACAAACCTTCTTTGCTATGATGCTTACAAGAAGTTCATTCAAAATGATAATGCCTTTTTTTTGCCTTTTTTTTTAATACGTTCATTGGCTCTCATGATACAGACTTGCATGTCTGTGGTGTATAAACTCTCTGGCTTTCTTCTCATGTAACATCTATGTTCTGTGTCTATACAGTGGATAGTAGGGTCCTGTGGTCCTTGTTCTGGGTTGCTAAACACTCTGATATATATATAAATATTTCACCTGAGCAAAACACTGAATTTGTTATTGTTACTTGTTAATGGAATTCGTTTTTATTTTATACAGTTGTTCGTGTTCTCCACTATTCCTGCAGCACCTGGTATGTTATAATTGCCTAATAGATGGAATGGTGTACGTTACAATTACTGAGCTGGCAGTAATCAAACACCAATCTCGTTTAGCATAGACAATTGTGTAGATAACCAAAGGTTATAGAACATCCTGGTGTGGTTCTGTCCTGGTCTGCTGTGGTCTGGCAGAGGTTTTTGTTGAGCAGCTTCACTCATGGCTACAGAGGGAGTCCTGGGGCTGGGGAGGCAGTCACTCTTTGAGAGAAGTGTGCAAGATCAGGACTCGCTGAGCTTCCGTGGCTGTTTTGGAAGACTTGGGTGGCAATCTTTGCAATGCGAGCTGCGGATTTTAGAGACAACTCTTGGAGCTGTCAGGTTTTGGTGAGAGAAGGCTTGATGGCTATATCGGAAACAAAAAAGGCTTTGAAACTGTGCACAAGCGCGGAGTGGATAATGTGTAGCAGAACCTATCTAAGCAGACTGAAACTAAAATACTTTGCAGGTATCTCAAAGAAGATTAGCTCTTAACACAGGAAAGAAACCAATGGGTGGAGGAAGACTCATAATACCTGTGGATGAACACGATGCATTAAGAGACGACTTGTGCTGCGATCTGTGAATCTGCCCTGAAGGGTATCCTGGGAAGAAGGTTTTGCTTTCTGTTTTGAAGTTGCTATTGACTGTCGCTGGAAGAGCTGCTTTGCCTATGCAACTGTGTCACTTCAGAGCCCCTTAGGAAGATAAAGCTGCAGCAGACCAAGCACAGAACTGGCACTTCGGGTTCTGGACATCTGGGATATTACTCCTAAGAGAAAATGTTGTGAAAGGGAGTTTAAGACTGAGCTTTGAAATAATATACCTACATTTCTGTAGTGCTGAGTCAAAGGAAGAATCTTCCACCTCTTATTTAAAAACAAACAGGACAAAAACCAATGGGTGGCACCACTTCTTTTTTTCGGTATAAAGCAGTAAACGAGTTTATCAGGATACTGTTGCTAAACTCTTCCTTCACTGAAAGGGGTCTGTGCCTGATATGAGGTACTGTTCATGCTTCATTATCTTGTTGGATAGATGATGTGGCTTGGCTGCCAGTTTGTGCATGCTGGGCTTTTCTATTGAATCAGCTTGTCTCAGTTTAGAGTATCACCTCCGTTTGAGTTGCTTTATGTTTTGTTTCTAATGGAAGCTGTCAGTAGATGGCAGCAGCAATCTCCTCAGATAATAGTTTTAGGTTACCAGCCAAATGAACATCTTATGCTAATGTTAACTAATCCTAAGGAAAAAAATCTCTCTACTGAAGCGATTCACGGAGGGCAAAATGTGCTTTTATTTTTGGCCTAAAGAAGGATTTTGAAGCCAGGGGCTGCTGATTAACCTCGGTTTAGACTTTTATGAGCAGGATGATGAGAGAAGAAGGGAAGCCAGAGGAATCTCTGTACAGCCAGAGTCATCTTGCAGCTGCACAGCGATTGATGCCAGCCAGCCCAAGGAATTCGTGGGTAGAGCCCCTTGTGCCATTAAAGATGATCTTAGGACCTTCTGGCGAGTCTGTGCTCGCCCCACCTTATCCTCATTAGTGAAGGCTGTATTTAGGAGAAGGGAGGAGAGGAGCTGTGCATATATCTATACATATATATATACACACACATGTACATGCATCAAAGTGCTGCTCTTGAAATTGCATCCCAGGTGATATTAGCTATCTTTTTTTCCCCTCTCCTAGTGATTGCTACTGCAGTAGCTCTCAAGTTTGAGAGCGCCTAATGCAGACTGTATTCTCTGCCCCTTCGGCAAGTTAAGCAGAAAAAGCTGGGTTTTTTCTGCCCACATCCCTTCTTCTCCACCCTTCTGAGTGGGGTTGACTTAGGAGGATTTGCTCTGGCTGCTGAAAGGTGCTTCAGTTGAGGAGCTGCTTTCCTCCTCCTGAGGGCCTAACTGCATCCCAGCTGCCATTTCTTGGCTGTGACAGGGACGAGGGTTGACTTAAATGTGTCACTTTGGTGTTAGCATGGGGATGAGTTTGGTGAGGATAAGGCCCTGGTCTTACTGGGACTAGAAAGTGTTGGAAGGGAAGAGGAAGAGGAGGTCAGCTCGAGAGTGGTGAAGGGTAACCGTGCTTCCACAGGCTCCTGGCTGTGCCAAAAAGAAAAATGCTGGCTTATATACCCATTTATCACACTGAGATCTTAGGAGATTTTTCTTTTTCCTTACGTAAGTGGAGTGCCTCTAATTTATGAGAAAGGATGTACTGCTATTCTAGCCTCAAATTTGGTTTGTCAGCAACTACTAAAGACTGTTAAGGACAAAGCAGTGCCTACTCCTTCACTATTGTCACTAAACACTATACTATTCCCTTTCTTTTTCTGATCAACCCTGAGAACTGAGCTGAATTCCCCACGGTGCCACCAGAACTTACCTGCCAATAGCTGATTTTAAATCCAGTGTTGTACGAACCGTTATGTATTTTGCCAAGTACGTACAGTTTGCACTTCTCAGCACCACATTTTATTTCATATTTTATTGCTTGGTTGATGAGGATACTGAAGAGTCTGTCGCTTTGCCTTCAGCTTTAGGTTTCAGTCTCTTGTTGGCGTTAGCAAATGTTACCACCTCAGTGTACACATCCGTGCTGTAAATGCGAGACACCAGCCCTTTGTGACTTCGCAGGGTAATTTTTCTAAGCAATTGGTGAAGGACCTTGCAGAACTTACTGATGAAGGAGGAAACAGCAGCAGATCTAATCCATTAGAAGTAATTGCTAGGCTTGGGAGAGTTTGGTTGTGTGGTTTTTGGGGTTCAGTTAGGATTTTTCTTAGTCGGATTTTTTTTTTTCCCTTAGCTGGAATTTGTATTGAGAGTTAACACTTTGGTGGGGTTGTTTTGGTGCTGTGTTTTTGTTTAGTGGGGTTTTTGTGGAGTTGGGTGGTTTTTTTTAATCACATGCATTTGGCCTTTAGTTGGTTCAGAGCTTACTGAAGTTCATACTTTGGCTCATTTTGACTATTGAAAAGTCTGCTTGATATTGAATGTGTCTGTGGACTTTTGCCATTGACCTTTCCTTCAGAGCAACATTTATCAAGAATAGAACAGATATGGAACACAAAAGCCCTTGAAACAAAAATGGATATCTGTGTGTTGTTCCAGCTGGGTATAAAACCTTTCCTAATACAAGAAAATTCTGAGGTATTCCCATGAGAGAAGATCAGCCTCAGCATTACCACTGATGTCTCCTTTTTATCTCAAACTCGCACGCTTGTGCTAATGGATCAGCTCTTTAGAGGATGACAATTAATTCTATTTCTGTCAAGTGCATGGCAGATATAACCGCAGCATGGTGCCTGACTCACGAGCTGCTGTGTCCTACCAGCTTCAGGTGGTTTGGTTGCGTTGGGGTAGGGATTATGGGATGCAGCACCACTACGCTGTTGCGCGGGGTTACCAGTGACGATGAAGAATCCAGGGAACTGTTGGAGAGAGTCCAGTGGAGAGCTGCAAAGATGCTGAGGGGACTGGAACAGCTCTTAGGAGGAAAGGCTGAGAGATCTGGGGCTGTTTAGCCTGGAGAAGAGGAAACTGGGAGGGGATCTTACCAATGCCTGTAAGTATCTCAGGGTTGGAGGTCAAAAGGATGGGGCCAGTCTCTTTTCAGTGGTGTCCAGTGATAGGACAATGGGCACAAACTGGAACACAGCAAGTTCCACCTAAATATGAGGAGAAACTTCTGTGCGGGTGGCAGAGCCCAGGAACAGGCTGCCCAGAGAGGTTATGGCGTCTCCTCCTCTGCAGACTTTCAAAACCCACCTGGATATGTTCCTATGCAGCCTGCTCTAGATGACCTTCCTTTGGCAGGGGGCTTGGACTGGATGATCTTTTAAGGTCCCTTCCAACCCCTACCATTCTGTGATTCTGTAACCTGCAGCTCTTCATTCAGTCTGTCTTTTTGTATAAGTTATTTAAAGATGGTGGCTTACTGATGTGGAAAGAAAAAAAAACAACACCCAACAAATGAACAAAGCCTTTAAAAAAGGTAAGTACAGAAAGTCCTTCCCTTCTCCTGAAAACAGCCAGGAACACGCTGCCATTTCAAAATTAGGAGGTGGAACTGCTTTTAGCTGACGGTCTTTGATTTTATGGATATCTCTTAGATACATGGGAAGGTTAGATAAACAGGCTTAAACTCTAATGGGACATCTTGAGGATTAATGTCAATGTAGTGCAAGGCCATAATGGGATTCAGGAAGAGGCCAACATGTTTGGCATTTTCAAATGTCTTTTAGAGCAATAAATAAAGCATACAATCACTTCTTCATGATGAAATTTTCTCTGTGAGCACCAAGACTTTTTTTATCAATGATGTGATGAGTAATTAGTGTTACTTGCTTTGGCTTTTATCAACCCTTTGATAGATTGTGCTCTGCTCAATGTTATTTTAATAGCCATGTATGGCTGTCTTAAGCAACTCCAGAGTTTATTAGCTAGCTGATTAATTATTTGAGATATATGTAGCAGTAAGGAAATGGGTTTTAAATTTTTTTCTGAAGTGAAAAATATCTGAAGAGAGAGAATAAAATGGGGAGGAAGATGCATTAGGGTGGTGTAGGTTTTCCTGGATGTGTCCTTTCTTTTTATACGTTTTGACTGTGTTGTTTTGTTTTCTTAGTCTGTGAAATGTCATTCAGACTTCAAGAAGTTGGGACTTATATCTGGAATGCTGGACACATGGCAGCTACCAGAAGCCAAGTTATTGTTTAGAGTATTTCTGACTTCCTCTGCATTTCCCTTTAATGAACATGACAACCTCTGTCAGGCTTATGGGAAGTACTTCTGTGTTCCCTCAGTGTTGTGTGGGGGTTTTTTTCATTTATAGATATTTTATTTAATTATTTTCTTCTTCTTTTCTTTCTACCGCTCATTCTTTTCTGATCTATATTGTGGACATACAAGGAGGCAGAGCCTTCTAATTGATTCTGTAACACTTTAAAGACTCGTCTGATATTTTAGAAATGGTTTGAGGTATTTGTACTTGCTGTGTTTTGTCTTGGAAGCTTTTTTGCAGTCACCAGTGATCACAGTAGGGTTGTGTTGAGAAGGCAGAATCTGAGACTTCTGGCGTTGCTTGGAACAAGCTGTGCTGTGCTGCTTTCTCACTGTGTCAGTTCACTTGCATGTGGAAAAAAAATAAACTCAGCTCCATTCTGTAAGTTGTAATGTTTTCAAGTAATTGTAATTGTAGGGTTGAGAACTGTTCTGAGAATCCAGCATACAAACAGAATTTCTGCGACGGAAAAATAATTAACGCTTGAACAGTCGCTATTAAAACTTACTCAGATGTGAAGGAAAAGGAGTGTATTTTTATATGTGTTAGCTCTAAAAAATGTAAAGAATTCCTTGCAATGCTAAATAATCTAGAGTGGAAAGAATTCCAGGTAGGAAGTGATAGGGTGAGAAGAAACATCCTCAAGTTTTGTCAGGGGAGGTTTATATTGGACATTAGGAAATGCTCCTTCACTAAAAGGGTTGTGGAGCACTGGAGCACTGTGGCTGCCCAGGGAAGGGGCTGAATCACCATCCCTGGAGGGATTTAAAAGACATGTGGGCATGGAACTTGGGGACATGGTGTAGCGGTGACCTGGCGCTGCTGGGTTAATGGTTGGACTTGATGATCTGAAGGGTCTTTTCCAACCTAAATGATTCTGTGATTCGACGTGTCAGCAAAAGCTGGAAAAACTGACACCCTGTCTATGCTGCGAGCCAGAGGTTTGTGTTTAGCTTCTGTGAACATGGGTGTAGCTGAGCCCTCCACCTGGACTGCTGCACAGACGTGTCCTGTGTGGCACGGAGTTAATGCTGTGAAAGGCTGTTACATTATAGAAGAGGCACCGTGGGCGAAGTCATAATCTATTAATAATAATCAGAGCGTTTAAATACCACTGAAGTTTGACCTTTGTAAGGAAGCTTGATAGCCTCTGCTAGAAAACATGCAGTCTGTGGCCTGCAGAGAAGCAATTTTTTAATGTGTTTTGCTGTTATGTGACATGTTGTCTGCTTCTGAAATAAAAATGATTTCCATTAAACTGTTCTCTGCAGAGAAAGGAGGATTATTCTTTGGAAAGACAATACAAATAAGTATTCTAAGTTATGTCTGGCGGATTTTAAACCAGGAAGAAAATATAGTTTTTTCACCTTATCCCATCTGCCTAATCAAGTGTAAAGTTTTTGCTTGATTTTTTTTTGGTGCGGTTTTTCTTTTTTCATTTTTTTGTGGTTTTGGTGTCGTGTTGTCCATCCATCTCCCCCCCAAGAAAAAAATAGTGGCTATCGGGGTTTGATGATCTTCAAATGACAAGAAATATCCGAATAGTGTCACAGACTCAGAAATGTAAGACCTGGAAGGAAGTCCAGAGTTTCTCTTTGTTCCATGTTATGAAAGATATGAAGACCCAATCTTCTACCCTCACTACTCCGATGTGAGTTGTCTCAGTAGAGCTTTCTACCACTTCTAGAAGCTGTTGAGGGTTGTTTTGTTAAATTTTCATGTTCATAGGGAGAAGTGCTAGAGCAGAAGAGTTCACGCATGGTTCTACTGTAATTACTAACTGTCCGTGTTAGGCAGATGCCCTTCATGGCCTGGACTCTGATGGCTGCAGCCAGAGCTCCTGGATTTACCTGGTAGTCTTCAATCCAGTCTGGGCAACAGAATTCACACTGTTGTTTCCTGGTAGAACAGACTTTGCTTCTGAGTTTCAACCTGATGCTCATTCACACTTTGCACCCTCTTGAACTCCTTCACTGTAACTGAGTTTACTTGAACTACTGCTCCTCAATTGTTTTAAAATAATAATTGTATTTCTCCATTGACTCTTTTTTTTCCAAATTTCATATATATGGCTGTTAACAGAACTTACAGTTTATTTTCTAGAATAAATGAATAAAGATTTTCAGTCCCAATAGAGGAAAAATGGGGGTGAAAAAATAGAGACAATATTTGTGCATGCACATCATAAAATCAATACATGGCTGTTTACATAATTACAAAACTTTAATAAAACCTATTGATTAGCCAACAGTGACAGAAATGGCACAAGGAAACATCTAAAACCTCAGTCTGGATTTCTATTGAAATGTTTTTCTTGAAGGCAGCCACAAATAGTTCACCGGAGCAGATTTCCCTTGACCCGGCGATACATGTGGCTCCCAACCTCCTTGCTTGCTCTGCGCTATTACATAGGTTGATTGAATGCGAAGCTTAAGAAAGGTTGTATGTAATAGCTCTAAAAGATGCGTGGAGCTGGTCTTCCACAACTTAAGTTTTATACGGCCTTGCTACATTCGACTTACGGAGCTGAGTAAAGCTTTCTAAAGATAGCAGTGAGCACCCAAACCGGGTGTTGATCCTGCAAAGGTGCATTTTAATTACACCTGGTCCCATTCAGGTCCACTAGTTTATTATATTCCTTTCCTTATTGGTAATTTCCATCTGACTTCTTTCTGTTACGTGGAGTCACATTCTAGTCTTTTAACCTGAAACGTTATGAATTTCTCTGTTGGGAAGATCAGCTCTCTCTACCTCGTGGGAAAATCCATCATGTTCCGCTGTGCCTTTTCCCCCTTTTGCCCCGATAAAGTTGCCAGCAAAAAGGTAGTGGGGATTTTCAGTAATGTGTACATGTTTATTCAGTGGTATGTCATTTTGGTGTTCAGCCAGGGTGAATGAATACGGAGACCTCTTAACACTTAAGGCAGCATGAGACCAAGAACAAGAGCATCATAGTCAGGACATGTTCAGTGTTTCTGGTCCTCCCCAGCACGATCCATAGCAGATGCAAATATCTTATGTCTAAATCTGTGAACTGGCTATGCTTTTACCTGCTACATCACTGCTTCTGTGCTTCAGAACTTAGTTCAGACTGCTGTTTGGAGAGAAATGGCTTTAGTTTCTTTCTGCTTAGTGCTGGAAATAAGTTGGATATGTGTCTGACCTGCTAATGCTAACAAATTTGTCATCTTCTAGAACCTGAAAGAATCTGGGAATATTCTCTGGCATAATTTCTTTAGCTGTCACTTAAATAACAGGGAATACAAATCTCCTTTGCATATGTGCAAGCTAATTTGAATGTCTTCAGCCTCGTTCTACAGTATTCTACACATGCTTTGCTGTGGAATATTATTATTCTTTTTCCAAAGGGGTTTCGAGCACATGTTTTAATGTATACCAAATAGATAAATTGAGGATGAGGTGGAACTACAATTTGTTAGTTGATTTCCTAATTGCTTACTCTGGTTTTTGATTATATGCTTTATTCCTCACTTTATTTGAAGAAGGTGCTTATTTTTGAGTGCAAAGCTTAAAGTTGAGAGCATCTTTATAGTGATCATTTAACTGCTCAGATGTATTCCTAAACCAGACATTTGTAGTCTACGTTTTAAAACATTATTCCCTCCTCACTGTGTAGAAAAACAAACTGAAAGTCAAGCCTGGCCTTTGGTGAAGCAAGTAGCATGATTTGTATGTAAACATTACGGAGTAAAATATGTTATTAACAGAGCTGAGCTTATGTATTCTAGAAATTCTGCTGGGAATGTCAACTGTGATCTTCTAGTAGATGCTTTCTGGTCTTTACTTCATCTCTCCTTGCTTGTCATGAATCAGGATTGTCTAAGTTTACCCTGCTATAATGAGTTTCTTGCTTCATGTGGCTCTGTTTTCTTCCTGCCTTATGGAAGAGGCCACTAAAGATGAGGCAGTTTTGCACTGAATTCTGTATTTCACCGTTTCAAGGTTATTATTCCTACGTGTGCCCTTCTTGCCAGCAGGGTGTTCCCATCCCCAAAAGAAGGTTACAGGTTTTGTTCTGGGTGCTGGACACGACTGAAAGTAAAACTGCTGTTCTTCTAGGATGGTCCTGTGGATATACACTGAAACTTGCCAACAAGGGCAAAATACCCTTTTGGTTGAATGAAATAATGATGGCAGTTTAAGTCTAAATTTGACTTCCTACGCCTCTTTCCATTTTTATACAAAAGCTAAAATACAGTCATCCACTTATAAAATACATCGAAGCTTTGCCTATTTAAAGATGGACGTGTATTCTGTTAAATTTGGAAGAGATTTTTAGAGCTGTGCAGCTGAAAATAAAAACCAAACAAAAAACCACACCAAACCAAACCTCGTATAGAGTTTTGTGTGTGATCTTTGTTCGTTGCTTAAAGTTTCCTCCAAGGGGAATCTCTAAATATTGATTGGTTTTCAGAAAATCAGGTGGTTTGGTTGTTGGGTTTTTTGTTTTGTTTTTTTTCCTCTCCATAGACTAACCAGTGAAATAAGTAACAGTGTGGAGTATCTCCTTGATTAAGTACTGTTCTAAAAGATTGCTGGCTCCTTCTTCTTCAGTCATACAGGAGTTCCGAAACTGTAAATATTCAAATGTTCTGCTTGTAGAGGAGTATATATTTTCCTATCCCAAGTGAATAAGAAGACTGTTGAAGGAAACCAGCTCTTGCCTATTAAGTAATACTGTTGTGGCTTGTAAAATAGGGAAATGGAAGATCTGAAACTGCAGCTTTCATTTTGATGTATTATTGGCTGTTAGGCCTTTCAGAATTATAAAAGACATACTTAAAGTATGAATTGAAGAATAATGTCAAGGGGAAAAAAATGTTACTATTTGGCAGTGGTTTAAAACAAATTCATCTTTAGAAATGTTCGGAGTCAGGTGTTCCATTTTGATTCATTCCCTTGGATGAATATATCCCCAGCATTTTGTGTTGTGAATGACCTTTTGCATTTCAAGTAATAATAAAAAACAGGACTGAAATTAGAGGCAAAGCTTTTCCTTTTTTTTTTTTCCCTCCACCCACACTGAACTAGGAACATTTTCTAGTCCAGTAAGTAAGCAAATCTTTACAAATGGAAAAGGATTAGGGTTTTAGAGTAAGATGTTCTGTAAAACTGTAGTAAACACAGAATTTTCATTTAACTGGTAGCAGAAGGAAAAAAAAAATGATAGAATTTTTTTCTTGAAGAATTCAGGAGTCTGTTTAGGTGGTATTTGTGGTATGTGGCTGTGTTATTGTTGATGGCACTTGGTTTTGGGTTTTTTTTCGGATTGTGAGATCTGAAGGCTATAGATGTTTGGTATCATCACCAAACCTTGCGAATGGTGCGTTCAACTCTTGGCATCCAGACTGTTGGTAAGTGTATTGAACAGGACTGGACCTAGAATTGACCCTTGAGGAACACTGCTGGCAACCATTCACTAGCCAGATGTAACCCCATCACTACAACCCTTTTTGCTCTGCTCTTCAGCCAGTTCTTCACCTAGCACACCAGGAACCCACTTATCCCACAGCTGCACACCTTGTCCAGAAGGATGACGTGAGGGACAGTATGAAAAGCCTTACAAAATCCAGAAAAACTATATCCATCACCTTCCCTTCCTCCAACAGGGAGATGACCTTATCATTGAAGGGTATCAAAGGAGTTGATCAGGACTTGCCCTTTGTGAACCCATGTTGACTGTGCCTGATGATTGCTTTAGTCTTTAAATGCCTTTCAGTAGTCTCCAGGATAACCTTCTCCATAATTTTTCCAGGATCTGAATTTAGACTAAGCTGTCTAAATGGCAGAGGAGGGGTGAAAATGTATCTTGACTGCTTTTGAAGTAGGAATTGAGTATGTTAATTCCAGAAGAAAATGTGAATTTTCTTCTGTTGATTTTTTTTTGAGTTTATCATATCTTGTGCATGTGTAGCGGGTAAGAGAAGACCAAATGACAAGGGTGTCAAAAAGAGGAATAGTGTTTGCCTCTTAAGCGATTTTCCCCCAACCTCCTCATTCACTCTAGATACTGCTTAACCTACAGCATTCGATATGGAATATTGCTTGTAAAGTACTAGCTAGCCATGTAAATTAACTTCTTTATTTTACATAGAAAAATTATCTTGAGTCCTTTACAACAGGACTGCGGTTTATGCTCCAGAACAGTCACCTCCATAAACTTTCTTAAACTCCTTTGGGTTCTCAGTGCAAGAAGACATTGCCACATCCCTCCAATTCAATAATCATGTTGAGATTTTTATGACTGTTGGTGAGGGTGCCTCTAAAAGCTGGCTGAGAACTGTATCTGGAAACGATGCTGAGAGTAGGTGGAGCGGAATTCAAAAGAGTAAAAGAAAGAAGTTTCTACAGTAACCGACCATTCTTTCATGTGACTTAGTTATGCCCTTTTTTTTTCCCAAATATTATTTCTTATTTAAAGAATGAGTAGATTTTTGGAATGTCATGATACTGAGTGGTTTTTTAGGCTGTATTATGCAAGAGAGTATATTATATTCTAATTAAAAGTTAGTCTAGGTTAAGCAAACTGTGAGTTTTCAAAGTTTAGTTATGTTTAACTTTCGATTAAGCAAACATTTCTGTTTAAGCAAACCTCTGCTAAGGCATAATTTAGGCATCTTTGTCTTGCAGTCTTTGTCAATATACCTTTCTTTCTTAGAAAATTTTAAAAGGAATAGTATGTGTGTTTGTGTCCTTCTTTCAAATTAAAAAGCTGAAGGACAACTAGGTTCAGCGAGTGTAGTCCATGAACTTTAGATGGCGTGGTGCATGGTGCCCACAATAACGTTCCTTCACACCGTTGTGGTTCAAGACTCTCTTGTCTTTGGTGACAGTCGGTTTTGTGGTTGAGATTTATGTTGATGTGTAGCTGTGATTGCTTGTAGTCTCACTTAAGGTGAAAGTTTTGTAGTACATAGAGGAAGGTGGAGTTAGTTAAAATTCCATAGTAAGGAAAATCTGTTATTTTTTATTTGATAACTTGATGTCAGCAATCTATCAGCTTACTCTTTGTATGTAATCTCATATTTATCTACCAGTAACAGAGGTTACAGTAACTGTGCCACAGATATGGTTTAAGTCTCTCCGAACTATACCCATATGTCATTCATTTTGATTTCACTGTGAGTGCTGAGGGCTTAAGGTTTTTCGGGTTATGCCCTTAGTATATGAAACATCTGAGACGAGATAATTTGAATTTAAACTTAACATGGATATCTTAGAAGAGCAAAATGTGAACAGCCTTTTTGCAGACTAATTATGTTAAACATTCTCTCCAGTGGGGAAAAATGTCCAAATAGTAAAAAACCTGTTACAATTATCGGATGAACTAACCAGATGAAAGGCAGTTTTCTACAGCATTAAAACACTTGTTTTCACGTGTCATAAAACTGATAAAATAATGGAATTGAGGTTACTACTTCAAGGATATTGTTGTTTCTTTCATTTTCATTCATTTAATCTCTGTTGGCTTTCTCTCCCTCTTTCTTGAGGGAGAGGCGGTGGTTTCTCCATCTGCCTCCTAGTTTTATTTTGCTCCATAGCTCTTTTTGCCCAGTTTCTCCATTTTCATCCCAACGTCCTTTTCTATGTTAGCTGTCTTCCCTCAGGTTGTACTAATGTTTTTTCTTATTTATCATGCAACCCATGTTTCAGATGTTACATAATTTCAGTGTTATTGGGCATATCAATATTACGTTACGATTTTTAAGAAGCCATTAAACTTGACATATTTTGTGACTTTTACTGTTGTATGCTATAGTAATTATCCCTAACTATTAATCAAGACAGAAAGACTGGTAACTAATATAACAAAGTAATTATATGTCAAGTGAATTACTATTTACTTGATGTAGAGAATATTTTAAGTGTTAGAAAGGATGTTGTAAGGATGGAAAACACTAAAATGGTGCAGTTAAACTGTGATTGCTGTTTTTCATCGACTGAAGAGTTTAGTTCTTCAAGAGGTTGCATGACTTCAACACCCACTCATGGTTCGCCATGCAATAAGAAACACCGTGCCTCCTAAATCAAATTTTAACAACCTGCTCCCAATTTAACACCCATTTAACCTTTTGAGCCTGATTATTTTTTAGTATACGGCTAAACCAGTAGCCTATCTTATAATGCCAGACAATTTTCACCTTTAATAGAGCATTTATTAATATTTTGAATTGAAAATCTATTGAGCTACAGCTGCAAGACTTCTGCAGTTTTTCTTAATGCTGAAAGAATGCAGATTTGTTGTGTATAATTCTGTGTGCGTTGACAGTGACCTTACTGCTAGAACTTGTTGTGACTTCTGTTGAATTACTGACAGCAACCTCTTGAGTTTCCTTCAGTTTAATACAGGGTGTAGAATGATTAATTAACTTGTTAATAATAACTGAAAGGCTGATGGACCACAGATTTAGTGGACTTCCGAATTTGAGTTTCAGTAAAGGAAACATGTTCAAAGCCTTAAAGTTATTGCTGTTTCAAAACAAGTTACAGCGTTGTGTTAAATACTGCTCATATTAGCCACAAAATTCCAGGTGCTGTCGTTTTCTGCAGGATAAATGCAGCTTGTCCTCTGTTGTGCTAATGCATTTTTCTGTTACAGAGACAGGGTGAAAATGATGAGAAGAGAGCTATGATTATGCTTTTTTTATGACCAAACGTCCTGATCCGTTCTTTTTCAGTGCACTTTGAAAGCAATACAGTAAATACGTTTTTCTTCTGAGCTATGCTAGAAATATCATGATGCAGATCAGCTGTCACATAAATACCTGTCAAAATAATAAATTGGTTACAAAACCCTTCCAGCTGCTCACAAAACCATAAATCAGTCATAAACTGACCTGTTGTGCAGACTTGCCCATAGTATGTAGCCATGCATGGCTAGGAAGGCAACAAGCTGCAGCTTCTGTAGTATAAACGAGCTATATGTTGCAGAAGGAACTCCAGAATAAAACAAAAGCAAAACAATTCCCCCGGCAGTTTTGTTGCTGGAGTTGTGTACAAATGTAATACATGAAGAAACAGTTGGTTTTGTTTTGTTGGTTGGTTGGTTGTTTTTTAAGAAGTCCCTTTCTGTATTTAGTGTTTGATCCATCCAGCCAGAAGCATTATTTGTTTGAAATACAGAAAGTTTGGCAACTTCTTTCAGTAATCATTATGTACCTTTAGATCTCTAACTGTACTTATTTTTGGTTTTGTTGTCTAATTCGGTGTACTGAGTAATTTGAGATGCCAAATGAATACTCAAGTCTGGCCATGAACAATTAGATGTTTCTTGTATGTTACTTCGTTACTGATAAATAGACCAATCTTTAGGCATTAGTATGCAGTTAATTAAGCTATGGATATGGAAGAATATAAAGATGGGAGGACAACTCAATAACCAGTATATGCTGTTGTTTGTGAACACAGGAGTAGCTTCTTACTTGAAGGAAAAAAAAGATGCGAAATGGAAAGCTGCATCTAGTCAGTGTATTCCGTTTAGAAAAATAACAGTAAAAGATTAGAGCAAAAGGGCGACTCCTGGATTGCCAGCAGTATTTTTTATAGTTGGCGTACTGAACAGCACGGTTGGCACAAATCCGTTGATATGACAGGCAGGTTTATTCTTGAAGGTCAGCTTCTATATCAGGTGAGAATTGCTTGTCCAGTCAGGTGACTGTTTTACTAGTCATAGTATTTTTAACAAATGGATTTATTTATTTTGCTGTGGATTCTAAATAAAAAATAATTCTCATATCTCGAGCTTTATTGGTTTTGCTTGTAGTGTTATTGTTTGGTAGACTTAGCAGTAATAGAATGATCCCCTCTGTCTTGTGGTTTTATACACCATCGACCAGAAGGCTTCAGTGCTCAGAAGGAGTCAGGGGACAAAAAGGCAACTGAACCTTGGCTGGTTTTAAATGAGTTCGGTTTGACTTCAGCCCGCAGATCTGCATCTCTTAATGCCACTCAAGGCTCTGGCATAATAAACAAAGGCCACTGATGTTGGAAGTGTAATATGTAAAGTCTTCATAGGCTGACAGGAAAGGGTATCGGCTTTCTCGCTGTCATTTTAGTTCCTACTCCCTTGACAACTTCCCCGGCTCTCCTCTTTGAACTTCGTAATGTAATTAATCTAGTGGTGGTGAGAATAGGAGAGGTTTGTATTTGATTTCTTGGAGCGCTTTTCCAGTTCATAGTCTGAAGGTTTGGTATACAAGCATTTTGTGAAGGGCAGAGGTGGGAATGAAGATAGCTTTTTATATTGTCATTTGTAGTCTCTTCAGTCTCGTGAGCAAGTCAAACTGACCTTATGCATTTGCACAGTTTATGTTCTGCTGTGTTGTGCTTTCTGATTTAGTTGCTCTAGATATACCCTGTAGTGTTGTTCCCCACTGCTCCATTGCACAGAGCAGACATCTGCAGAGAAGCAGGGTGTAGAGATGGAAAAGGTGGAAAATGTCTATAGACATCCAATGAAGCCATGTCTTAGGCCTTCATCACATACTTCTTAATATAAAAAAAAAGAAATTAAATGAGATTTTAATGGTAATTGCATTTTAGAAGTGGAAAAAAATCACTGTTAGATGTTCCAAAAAGCTGAAAAAAAGGAATTTGGAAGTTTTTCACAGAACTCAGGCATATTGTTTTGAGAAATCTTTTTTTTTTTAAACTGAAATGGGGTCTCTGGATGAGCTTTGTCTGTTCTGCTGCGAGTACCACAGTAAATTTGTGCTCTAAGCAGCATGCTGATTAGATTAGAGAGAGAATCATTATCTTTGCTCTAAGTGATTTGAGATTGCTTTCCCTGGATCAGCTAGTCCAGGAGGTTCTGTAAGCATGCAGCAAACTGCTTTCCCTTTGTGTGCTAAATGGTTCCTAGAAGAATAAATGTGGCATCTTGATGTGTTGCTTTTTCACGTCAGATATTTGAATTGGTGCTGTATGTTTGCAAGTACGTGCGTGTCTGTACCGACAAGGACAGGGTATGAGGGAAGCAGGGGTAAAACACTTGAGAAGGCACCTCAAGCCACATGTTCAAACTCACGGAATTTTTGAGTCAATGACCTTGCTGCAGGGAAGCAACATATGGCGCACAATGCGTAGCACAGAGTACTTTTGCTGCTTCTCCTTAGGTGTGTGGGAACTGCCGTAGGGTTCCCCATTTACTGATTTTTGTCAGAGTGACACAACTGGGATCCAGACCATAACCTTGACGGGGTGGTTGACAAGCACGCTTAGCCCAGCATGTATCTCATCCTACAGTAGCCGCTGTCTTACTGTAATTTGCTCCTTTTTTTGTCCTTCTGAGTTTATAAATGGCTTAAAATAACCTGATGAAGATCGAGGATGTTAACATGTGCTACAAGCTGTGATAATTTTTGCAGTCCAGTATGAGTTTTTTCAAGTTTATTTCATTTGCGTGTTCCTCAAGGTGCTGTGCAGTTCAACTACAGTCATTGATGTCTTTAGGGCATGATGAAATAGGGGGTTCTGTTGTTCTGCTGAGGCTTCTAAAATAAGATGGCACATGCTGGTTGGAGACAGGTTTTAAAAAAAAAGTTGGTTGCTTCAACCTTAATGGTCATCGTGTCCCTTTCTCTTTCTTAGTACGAGCAATGAAGTGAAGTTCTCAAGGTTAGGGCTTTGCTTGGGTGCGTCTCCCACCAATCTGTCATCCGATTTTATACAGCAGTGTTCAGCTTTCTGTGGAGTTGAGTAGCTCAGATCCAGAAGATGCTGCCAGGTCTCTGATCCCATGAATGGAAAGTCTCGTTTGACTAGTGTTCTTCTACACCTTTACGCCCAGACACTTTCTGTGCTACGCTGGCGTGATAGCAGAGCAAGTTGCATGACTTGCCTGAAGCGATGAAGTTGCACTGTAAAATGCACGTATGTGATGATGAGGTCCATTTATTTTTTTTCCCCAGAGTTGTATCCTCTTTCTTGCAGTAGAACAGAGAAATGGGAAAGGAGAACGTGTGTTGGGGGAAGAATCAGCCTGTTCGTGAGAGCTGTGGGAGGGGCTGAGGGGAGGTGATTCAAGACTCTGGAAATACTTGTGTGTACATGGATGTTTTTTGTAATGTTTGCTGGACTGTAAAATGGAAAAATGCTAGCCAGGAATTTTATAGTAGCTGGGTTATTTTGAAGCCTGGTAAATTTTATCTTCGAAGTGCTGGGGTGTGGGGTTTTTTGTTGTTTTTTTTTTTTTCCCCGTGCGTTACTTCGTTTTTGGTGTTTTGGGGGGTTTGTCGGTTGTTTTTGTGGTGTTTTTTTGGGGGTGTGTGCATGTGTTAGTTTGTTTGAGGTTTTTTGTCCTCTCCTGGAGGCAATCTACTTCATAATTAAAGAGAGATTCTAAAAAGTACTAGATGGAAATGATAAAAATCACCCAGTTAGCTGTTTCCCACTCACATATTAACTATCCCAATCTGTTCGTGGGGAGATTATTCTCTAAACTTTCAGATAACACCAGAATATTAAAAGTGGGACAGTGTACTTCCATTCATTACAGTTGAGCTCTCAATGCACAAGCAGACTTGTTTTCTTCAGGATACTTGAAAAGGGTGTTGAATAATTATATCTGTGCCCTTTGCATGTGAAAAATGGATGGATGGATACATTTAAGAAAGAGATGGAGAGCAGTCCCAGTAGTTACAGATTTAGCTAGGATGCAATAAGATATTTTTTCTTTGTGAAGAGATAATAGAAATAATATAGGTGGTGTTAAGAATCAGCTCTCTGCGTGATTTGGCTGCCTGAATTCATAAAAATTGCTATGCTAATAAACCTACACTGTAGTGAAGAAAGATGGGTTTCTCATGGCCTTGGCAAGAGCTGAGAAATCACCCCTGGAAATCTACGTATCGAAATCAAATAATACACTGACACACAGAAATAAATTGCTGATCCCAGGGCCAGTTCTTTCAGATTTAATAATAAACCAGCAAAACCTGGTACAGTGCCCAAGGTAAAAGGAGTTCTTCCACCTCCCTGGTACTCTCCTTGTGGCCCTCAGCTCAGCTGCTCCCTGGGTCTTCCTTTTGTGGATAAATAAGAATAATAATTCTAATGAAATTTGAACGTAACAAAACGTACGTGGAATGAAAATGTGCAGTAGCCCTGACTTCTGCGGTAAGTTCCAACTAAGTCACCAGTATATGCAGTCCTTATGATGAATACTTCATTGTGTGTTTGATGCTTTTAAGTCTCCCCACAAATCTCCCGATATCCTATTATTCTGTTCCTCCATTTTTTCCAGGTAAACACAGTATGTGGGCTGGGAACTTTGTATTAGACTTGGTCCAAGTTGAAAGAATAAGGAACTAGCTCTTTGAGCAGATGTGGAGCTAGGCTGAGCAGAACAAGTGGGAGGAATCCCTGGCGTTCTCTGGCTGTGCTAGGAGCCTGCAGCTGCAGGATGGCCTTTTGTCATTGCTCTAAGATGCCTCGAGGCGTTCCCGTGTAACCTGCTCGAGGTGAATCTGCTTTGGCAGGTTGGTTGGACTAGATGAGCTCCAGAGGTCTCTTTGAACTTTGCACTTGGCTTTATGAGGTTCTCATGAGGCCCACCTCTCAAGCTTGTCTAGGTCCCTCTGGGTGGCATCCCTTCCCTCCAGCGTGTCAACTGCATAAGTCGTTGCCTATTGTGAGGTAAGTATTGTTTTTGGGAATCGAGATGTGACTGCCTGTGATCTAAGCAGTACGTCGCTGATGCCAGACGCTGGTATTTGCTCTTTCAGCCTTTCTGTGATGCAGTTTTGTGCAACGCTTGAAAATTATGGTGGAAATGAAACAACAGAAATGAAAATTAGAATTGCTGTACAGAAGTGAGCAAAACATAAAGCGCTTGTTAATGCCAACTTTCCTGTTATTAAAAAAACACCCCAAAAGCTCTTCAAAATCACATGCCATCTGACTGGGACTGTTATCAAAGAATGTTTTTGTAGTCTGTAGGGCTACATTTGTGTTATGGTTGTGTTATTCCCCAGATCAAAGTTACAAAACAGATGACTAGGAAGAGGAGCTTCAGCTGCCTAAGAGCTTTAAAACACAGACAGACAGGCAGTCACTGCTTTGGAGAAATTTCCTTCCTCAAACACAGTAGGAATATAATATTCCAAATGAGCTAAGAAATATAAATTATTTAATCACGGAATAAAGCCAAATTAGTTGTAGCTTTTCTGTATCATGAGTGGTTTAAAGGTTATTAGGGGTTGAATTCACTTGAGAATTTTAACTATAGTGAAACTATTCAGAGTTCTTTGTTATCCTGGGGCTCTTGTCTTGAATTCCCCCAACACCATCAGTTAGGAGAGTCTTAAGAACTCTGGGCAAGGTTTCTGTTGGCAGAGGCAACTGTTGATTTAGCCCCTCTGTGTATCTGTCTGCTCCATTTCAAGGAAATCTCCTGGCTTCAGTCTGTTGGGAGACCCAAATACGGTGAAGCGTAGCTTTTGAGGATGCTCCAGGACGTGGTGGGGGAGAAGAAGCTCAACTGCGCTGCCCCATGAATATGCAAAGTTGAATTATGGGACATGCCAGAGGTGTTTTTGAATCTATGCCCTGCTAACAGTATGGGCATAACTAGTACAATCATTTTCTTTGACTTTTCAGAGATGGGGAGCTAATGAGAAGCAGAAGCTTGGGCAGAAATTGTGGCCATTGATTTAGACCTGTTCTTCCACTTGCCTCTGTCACCAGGCAATTCTTAAGGTCAGATTTCACATGAACTAATCGAGTGCGAGATTAAATCACTAGGAGCAGTGGCAGAGACTGAGAGAAATGACCCTTTTCTGTTTCCATGTGACCTCAAGTTCACTGTGAAATGGTACAGAAGGACCTCGCTGATTCCAAAGAGGTGATAGTGGTCAATACCCAGTTCATTTGGCAGTAATTCCAGTGTTCTGCTTGTCTGCTCTCATGATGTGGAGTGCCAATGAATACCATGATGGCCTTTGAAATGCAGTATGTATAGCAGCAATCCACGCTTCGGGATTTGTTTCTCTGAAGCTGTTGATTCTGTTTAGATTTCGGATTTCTCTGCATTGTTTGCAACATCCCACATTCA
>JANHGA010008122.1:16408-26653 GCA_027560355.1 Halcyon chelicuti | reverse complement strand
GGGATTTGTTTCTCTGAAGCTGTTGATTCTGTTTAGATTTCGGATTTCTCTGCATTGTTTGCAACATCCCACATTCAAGCAGTGTGTCCTTTGAACTGTATTAGCTTCAAAGATCTTTAAATGTAAAAAAAAAAAATCCACTTTTTGGTGGTATGAAGAAGATGAAACCAGTAGACAAGATCTGTATTAGTTGAGTTTCCTAATTTAAAAACCCAAACAAGATATTTGGACTGTGATGGAATGCAGGGCATTCTCATGCAAACCATTGGCAATACATTACCAACTCCAAATGGCATTCCAAAAATTCTGCTTTCTAGTAAGCAGGTTTTTTCCCTTGCCTTTTTGGACAGTGTGGCATAAACGTCTGTTGAAACATGTGAAATGTTTTAAGTATCAAGTTTGCAACGTACTTCTCTGTGTTGCTGTAATTTGGAGACTTGGCTCAGGTTGCTCTTCGACCTTTTGGATGAAGAGTACCCAGAACCCCCCAAATCTGCATCCAGCTTGGGGAACTGCATCTCTTTTTTTGTATTTAAAATGGCCAGATGGCACTAAGCGCAACATCGAGATGGTTCTTGGTCACCTTTCTCAAGTCTGGGGAAGGTTTTAAAGGCCATGATGGATCCTTGCAATTTATGGGTGTTTTGAATCAGCTGAGGTTAGCAATTGCTCCATGTCTACTATCAGGTAGGACAATTTTCATCTGTACTATGTGTGACCTGCTGTGACTGGTCATACCAATGAAATATTAGTGCTTTGTGAACACTTTGGTGGCGCTACTTTTAGTGACACAGAAGGAGGAGGAAAGGCTGGAGTTCTCCACGTGTGGATAATTAAGTTCTTTACTACCTGGTGTTTGACTTCACTGAGGCCTACAAAATGTATTCTCTTCGTTGCTGCTGTTTGCTCAGATGCCACGAGTTTTGCGAGGAATGAGTGTGTTTTATACTTGATTGCTACTCTGTTTTATGGTGGTGTTGTTGGCTGTAGGAGTCAAAACGGACCCCTGTGTGCCATTCAGAGCTCGTCACAGGAAGTGGGATGGTATGGAGAGGGAGAACTGCACTCTGAGGAAGGGTTGCTCAAGTTCTTTTATTAGTGTTTAAGTTTAGATTTTGGAACGGGAAACTTTGTTATCAGCAAGACAGCCTTTTAGGTTTGGCTACAGTTTTAAGTGAGGCTTGAGGATTTCGGGTCCATTGTAAGACTTCCCCTAAACTTGCCCTTACTGTTAAATTGTGTATTAGTGGAAATCTGGTGTTGAGACTTTATGGTAGTGACTTGGTTACAATCTCTTAAAAAAAGCAAAAAACAAAACAAACAAACAAAACCAAACAAAAAAACCTGCACACACATAAAACCAACCAACAACCCTCATCCCCCCAGCAAAATCCTTTCCCTGAAGCTTGCTGGTTGGCTACAATGCTTCTATTCAACCAGTGGTAGTAGTTATCTTTATTATGGTGACAGCTTGTACTCTGCTGTATTGTCACATTCCTGAAATATTCGATTTAGACCTGAAGTCATAGCCAAAGGGAGCCTAAATTATGTAAATCTTGTCAGGACCATTCGTCAAACCTCTAGAGGAATTACTGCTTGGTTCCTGTCCATAAATATCATTTAAAATACTGGGCTTTCTAAAGAACAAACAGAGACCTCCTGTATAAGAGCCATTTGGTTTTGGTTTTTTTTAAACATGTTTTCTGTTAGATACAGCTGATACAGAGACAGAAACCTTGTTATGCCAAGTCTCCATTCAGCTTTGCTTTTTCAACTGCTTTGTTTTCTCTCTTTACCCATTTTTGATGCTTCTAAGAATACTCATCCTGTTCGGACGTTAGAGATGAGTATTCGTTTGACTACATGAGGCAAATGAATGTGTTCTCTATGTAACAACTTCGTGCGTAAATTTAATTAGATGATGACTTTTGTCTTGATGGGTGATGCTAGACATGGCAACCTTCTCCGGGAAAAGCCCACAGAGGGTACATGGGCTTGCTTGATGCTCATAACCATACAGGGACAGGAATCAGCTACTGTATGTGGAAAGTGCAAAGCAACAAGATGGATTTCACTGGATTCTGACATCATCGAATTTCCTAGATTCAGTTTGTTTCCTTCAGCACTGCACTGCTGGAGAAATGCAGAAATTGTGCTGGTGTCTTGCTGGCTGGGGTGACAGTAACCCTCTAACAAGGGACAGGCAGCTAAGTGAGGTGAAGTAGTTAATCTTGATAGGTGGTGTACATAGCTTTAAAAAAGTTTACTGACTGACTTTTCAGCACTTAGTGACTTTCACGTAAGTCTAGTAGAAATCTTTGGTGAGAAGGAACCCTGTTAATAGCGATGCTTTTGTATCAGCTGAAGTTATAAAAGGAAGGAAATTGTTTTATGTGTTCTAAAGTGTAGAGTAGCTAATGGAATGATAAGATTATCTTGTTTTTCTGTCTCCGTCCTAGAAGAACTTCTACAACAACATAGCAGCCTGTGTTGTAACAGTGATTCTGCTGAATGTACGGACGGTAACTTGATGCAGAATCGGAGCTCTGAAATGGAATTAATTCTTCATGTAATTCCTGAGTCACTGAAGAATTGTAAGGGATGTATTAGACCCACAGATGCTGGTATATTATATACTGGTCTCTTGCAACAAAAGCGAGCGTGGATTCATCAACTAAAAACCTTGGGTAGGTTGAGGAAACAGACTGTAGTATTTCTCAGTATACCTTAAGGTTCTGTGCTTCTTAATGCACCCTGGACTTCTTTTTTTAAGGATTTTCAGAGCTTCAGTTTAAAATCAGGCCTACCAGGCGCTGTTTATCATTTCATCATTGTGTTTATAAGCAGTATAACTGCATAAAGACAACTTGTAATGCACAAGAGAAATAACTTACATTCTCCAGCAAAGGCAGTCTAAAGCCGTGTTTTGAAATGAGTCATTACAGAAATGTTGAAACTGATTTTTCTTCTTTTTATGCCCCTTTTTCTTGTCTCCCTGAATGCAGCCTTCGTGAAAGGGATGAAAAATGAAGGTTTGCTTTCCTATTTTTGTTAACTGCAGCTGAGTTGGATGGGAGTCCAGCCAGTGCATTGAAGTAGAGAAGCAGGCACAGAGTTTTTCCAGACTTAGAGGCATCTGGGAAGAAGATGAAATAACAGTTTTGAACTTTCTCTTTTTAGGCTTCTTTCTCAGAGTACTTCTGAAGCCTTTTAATGGGCGTAATTTCAAGCTAGTAAAATCAAAACCTGGGGCCAGGGGCAAGGTGATGCCGTCTGAAGAAAAGTGAAGATGATCTCAAGATGTCTCATTTAGCTGCGCTCGCACCTCTTTAGCTTTTACAGCTTCCAAAGGCTTTCTGCCCTTTTAGGTGATCTTTATTCCAGTGGTTGGAAATGATTTCTCTAGGGCTGAGGACTGTTTGAAGGGGCATGGAAGAAAACTTGTAAAGTCGTTACAGCCCCAGAGAGTGCTAAATGTCCCAATTACTAATCACATAAATCAGTCAACCTTCCACTCTGCTGTGGCACAGTGCATTTAATACTTGGATTTGAATTCCTGTCATTATTTACAAGCTTTAAGCAATAGTTCTTACCAAGTGCATTCGTATTTGGGGATCTTTTCCCACAAGTGTGTTTTCCTACCTGTATTCAAGCTGGATTTCATTTTTTTTCTGGTCCGTGCATCTTATCCTTTTAATTGACACTGAGCTTTGCTTCTCAGCCTCTTTCTTATTTTGGTAATAATGCTCCCACTAGTTTTCTCCATTAGTTCTTTATAAGTATGAATTAAATATTTCTGTAAGCTCTGTCAAAGTTTCTTTACTTGAGAGCTGAAAACATTGCAAGTCCCGTTATTACCTGTATCCCAAGGTACGCTTATCTGCAAAGGTGAGATTTTAACTTGAAATGATAAGGAAAGGTGATGACAATGGAGGAAAGTAAAGGGAGGAGGAGGACGTGGGGCACAGTAAAAATGATAAATCGTGATGCCACTGTGAACAATTAAGGTGTTTTTCTTTATTATGTATATTGGCTTTTTGCGGGGCCAGTATGACAGAAAAAGCCATTTGTGTGTGAGCACATGAAATATCATTCTTAGAACCTTTTCCAGTTCTTATCACCAAATGGTGCCAGTGGAATATTAACGACCTCCAGGCATGTATTTTCATATACAAACAGCAGTCCTCTCGTGGCTTAGCCAAGTGTGCGACCCAGCACTGCATAATAGATATTTAGTCAGTGTGTAATAGAGATTTAGGCAATGCTTCACAAAGTAGCTTTAGCACTAACCTAACATATTGCGTAGAATTGGATGGCTTTATTTTCTGTCCTCTGTGTGAGGGAATAATCCTCCCGTCTCTGCCCTGGGGGTGCAGTAGCAGGCAGGGCTCCACGGAGGAGCAGAGCTCGGTAGAGTCTCTCCTGTCACCTGAATTTTAGGTCCAAGTTGCTTCTCTTAGCAATAGAATTCATCATCACAGTTCCCCAAATGCCATAATGATGGTAACGCAGTTCTGAAATGTCTTTTGATTGCCGAGCTAGGGGAAGTGTCATCTCCTACAGTATGTTCACAATAAACCTTAATTGCTTTACTGGAGTGTGATGGGAACGTTCGTCTTGTCAAACTATGTAGGAGGCTCTGTAGCCACAGTGTCACACAAGGCTAGTGGGGGAATTACATCAACTTTTCAGTATTTGTCTTTTCAGGGACTTCATCTACATGGTGTCCAGAAGTTCTTTGGCTGATGGTGTAGAAAATGATGATTTTTAATAATGAAGCACCACCACAACAGTTTGGATTTTTTTCTTGTTAATTTTTTTGTTTGTTTTTAAGATGAGGAACAAGATAGTTTCACAGTTCACCTCCTTCATGTCTGCACTCATGATCCGGTTGAGGAAAAAAGCCCTAGAAAAGGACTTCTCAAGTGCGTGTGTGTCTCAGTTGTGTCCCTGTTCAAGTAGAATGTGAATTAATTGGTAGGATATATGAGTAGTTGCTTGCATGAGGAATGCGTGATTTCGATAGGCTTTTAGAAAGGCTTCGCTAGCTATTTGTTGGATTAGATTTTGATATATATTAAGCTGTAACTGCAGTTGAGTACAGTCCTAGATCAGTACAGCTTCTCTGAACTGTACGTCAATATAGACATCATGCATTTCTCAAAACCACTGGTATTATTTCCATGTTTGTACTAAGTCACATTCTCCTGCAAGGTGAGAAGCTTTAGGTATCACAGAAGACTCCATGTATTGTTTTACATAAAGTTAGTTCACTATATCTTCTACAACTTTCCCCAAACCTAAAAGGTGCTACTCCGTTTTTTCATAGTGTGTTGATCTGAAGAAGGATCTGGAAGTAGCTTACAGCAGTGGGTGGCTGGTGTTTCATACCAGCTTTTGCAGACAGGAGAGCTATGCTGGATTTCAAGTTACGATGCTCGAGCAACATAAGCAGCGTGTTGGTTGATGAACCAGGCAGGGCAAGGGAAAAAAACATGAGAGTTAAGGTCGTGTTAGGAGAGAGCTGGATCTGGATCTGTCATGGGTAAGGTACAGCTAACTGCCTTGTGTTCTAGATGAGTGGTTGTACTTATCCATTCTTTCTTATTACACTGGAAACTTTGTTTATTGATTGAGTCTTGACTACTTTTTCTCACTTAAGTCTGTGAAGAGATAAAACTCAAGTCTCGTCTTGGAAGGTGGAATGTTGTGACACAGAAGTTTGAACCAAGTTGACTAAACCTTCATGAAAGACTATTAGGCAGAGCAGACCTTAGGACGGAGTGTCTAAAGATATGTGTTCACAGCCACTTTGTTTTAGGACCAACTTCTGAATTTTCAGTTGCAGAACTTGGGCATGTTTGCTCTTTTAAAAGAATTTTGTTTTCATCTGAGAAACCTTTTGCTTCCTGGAAGATAGAAACCAGATTGGCTGGCTTGACATGGTTTGCCTAGGATTATAGGATATACTTGAGAATATACTCAGTTGATACCACACTGAGCACAAAAGTGTCGTATTGAGTTGTTAAGCTGGGACATTGGGAAACATTAGGTATTTATTTACAAAAGTAGGTCATAGTTGCTTGTTTTTTTCAGGCCTGTTTTCAGTGGTGGCTTATTAGTAGCATTACCATCAGTTTCCATATGTTTCGTGTTGGCTGAGGTCACATTGACACTGGGAAAGGATTTTATCTCTTTTTATTAGACACACAGGCTATTTGTTTACTGTATTTCACACAGCTATCATTTTCAGTCATTTGAAATACGCGCATCAAGTATGAGAGAGCAGAGCAGCAGTGTTTTTCATTCTTGTTTCCTCCATTGAAGGTGAACGTCATGCGCACGCTTCTTGTTCAGAACTAGAAGTGTCCTTAGTTTTGCCGAGTTTCCTGCCTGAGGAGGGTGAGAATATCCACAGTGGAGCTGAACTAATGAGACACCTGCAGTCCATTCAGTTTTGCTTTCCTGTGCGCTTGTTTGGGGCTACTTTTGGGTAGTGTTGTTGAAATACTGTGTATTTTGGAATGCTCTCTTTATAGCTGTGCTCCATGGATTTCTTCAAGTGTGCAGTAATTGCGAAAATTAATTAAATTCTCAGTCTGAACCTCAAAAGACGATGTGGAACTCAGAGTGGCTTGTAGAGACAGAATAGACTTCCTCTTCTTGTGCAAAAAGGGTGGCCCAGGTTGTGGGAAGATTAAGTCCTGTTGCTTCGGGCTGAAGAGTAGTTTTATCAGGATGCTGAAAACAGCTTATTGTGCTTTCAGAAGCACCAGCTGGATATTTAAAATAAATCTTGCTTTTTGACTTCTAAAAGGAGATACCGTTTTTCTAAATACTGCTTTCTGCTGTGAACTTGAGTTGTACAGGGAAAATTTTTCCCCATTTATGAACCCATCAAAATAATAATTAAAAAGAAAAAAGAACCATCTCTATGTTTCTGTAGTAGTTGGATTTTTTTCTCGTGTACAGTGTAGATCTTTCTGAATCTTGTATCTTAGCCTCAGATGAAGTGACTTCATTGTGATGCTGATGATTTAGGGTTTTTATATTTATTTTTAAGCATATTGAGAAAGGAAGTTAACATTTGACTCGAAGTCTGAAAACATGCCATGCAATTCAGTATCTTCACATGACACATCATCAAGTGAAACAAATATTATCTTCAGGAAGTTCACAGTGCTCATGTAGCAGAGTAATGGTACCACTATATAAAAATAACCAAATGTAGGGGTGGAATAGAAGAAAGCAGTTAATCAGTATGTCAGATAGTAGGACATGCAGAAAAACTTATAGGAAGGCAAAACACTTGAGTGCTGCAGGGCTGATAAGGCTACTGGGACAAAGCAGGCTTGACTATTGTACCTGTTCTCCTTGGAATAGTTATTTCATGTTTCTTAAATGACTTGGGTTTTTTTTTAAAGCACTAATCTGAAAGAATTTAGTAAATAGGATTGAAGGATACACTGTTTAGCTTCAATTAATGAATGAATGAGAAAAGGCTTGTCAGACTCCACAGGGTTGGTGGTTGGATATTGTTTAGTTTGTTTTCTTTTTGAAGAGGTTAGACTTTTATTCAGTAAAATTGCCTGTGTAATATTTGTGGGTTTCTACTTCTGTCCTCATTTTGCCTTACAAAATGTAGGGGAGTCTTAAAAATTAATTAAAAAGATACCCCAAACAACTCACAAAATTGACCATAACTGGGCTTAAAACAGCTGAATGACATCTGGAATTGCTCCTATCAGCTGAGTGATCGTGGAATGGTGAATTTGCTGGTAGGATTCTGCTGATTTCCGCAAGAATGAGGCTTGATAGTATTCAATTATTCTAGCAAAGTTCTTCCCTGCCTGGTTGATTGGATTTGAATTTGTGCGTTATGAACCTTGCTCAAGGGAGGATGTTCCCAGATAGGGAGGTTGATCTCAACTCCTCAGATAACAGATCCTGCCCCTGTGGGTTTCAAGGTCTTCAGTATTTCAAAAGCATCCTCCAGATTTTAATCTTTTATTGCTCTAAGACTCTGTAGAAGGAGAGCTGCTCACTTTCTCCTCAGGTCTATTATGGGATATCACTTGGATCTCTCCATAGCAGTGCTGATTATGAACAAGCAGAAGGACTTTTTTTTTGACTCCTCTCTCCCTGAGATAACAGTGAAAGTCTTTAATGATGTAGATAGTGCTTTCTTAGGCAGAGGGGGAGATGGGTGTTAATCTAGATGGAAAAATTAATGAGGTTTTAGGGATTCTAATGTAGATCTGTAATGTCTCTGAGCTAATTGAAAAGACGATTGGTAACACAGTAAGTCCATATGACTGAAACCTTAATATGACCTTATGGAAGCTGATGTGTGCAAGAGAGGGGTACTTGCAACTGGTAGGTATTACATAATTGCAAAAGAACTTTGTTGAAAGTATCTGGAGAGCTTTCGGTGTTTTCAGACAGAGCTGGGTTCTGCTCCTCACAGCCGAACAGGTGGCTGTGGTGCCACATCCAGCGAAAAGTTGTGTGACGTCTGAAACATCCCTACAACAGTTGCTGTGCTGAAACACTGCTGTCACTAGCTACTTAACTCACCTGAACTGGGATGATAGTATTGCTTGTAATGTTTGCTGTCTCAAGGGCTCAACTTGTCAAGCATTTCCGAAGAAAACCTTTAAATACTGTGAAAATTAGCCAGCATCTCTAACCAGCTATCTAGCATTGTGTAGCCTTGTTGCTTAAGTAGTTTGCTCAGAGCATCTACTTAACACCTTTTAGATTCTAGAAAAGGTTGTTCATAATCTCAATAGCTGTTCTCATGAAATAATAGGATAACCTCAAGTATTTTTGTAGTGGCTTGGGTAAGGACTCTGGTTTCTGTTTGCTGCAGTTCTACTGTGTTAAGCTGCCTCTTCACTTGAGGCTGTCAGTTGCGTGGGCACAGTTTCAGAAGGCAATCACTGAACTGAAATGAGGTTATAGTTACCAGTGCGTTCTCTGCTACTGAGCTTGAATGCTCTCTGTTGATTACACCATTCAAAGCATTGCAAAATTATTATTATTTTTTTAATTAGAAGACACTGTTTTTATTCTGCCATCAAAAGATTAAGTGAAATAAAATGTGTTATATATATTTTTTCTATAAAAATTTCAAGAACTTTGCTTTCTGTGTTGTAGGGAATTTTTAAACAGGATTAAATCCTTGGAGGATCTGCAAACTGTCATTCCAAATATTGCACAGAAGATTATGTTAAATCATTATAAAAATCAGTGAAGTGCTTCACCATTGTAGGTAACATCTGAACGTACGATCTGAGATTTAGACCTAATACCAGCAAAGCCCTGTGATGTTTATCTTTAACCATACATGTCTCTTTTTTTCGTGCCTGAGCCAGTCTTACCACCACAATGTAGTGTAACCATATAATTGTCAAGTTTAGCATTGGCGTCTGTGTTCTCTTAAAGTTAATTGGTATTTTATGCAAATGTTTTGGCAATTCGTAATGTTAATACGGTGATTACTTCCCGAAGAAAAACAGGTGAAGCCAAAAGCAGATTGCAAGCTCACATTACCTTGCACCAAAATGAAAGTGTGGATCTGTTCAGCTAGCAGTGAGGCAGATGTTCTCGGGATTTACGACGACACCTCTGAGCCATCTGGATTAGGAAGTACATATTTGCAGGGCCTCAAATGTCACCGAGGCAGCTGAAGGCACTGTCTGTTCAGGAACGGCTGGCAGCTGTGGTGGGATAGAGACGGTGGCTGTTCTAGCTAGAAGCACGAGGTGCTGGTCAAGGGTTTATGTCTGTAACTGGGCTGCTTTTTTGGTGGTGTTGTTGTTGTCTCTCGTTTATTTTTTTTTAAACATTTTTGCTGAGAAAAGTTTGCTCAAACAAGGGTGTTCGTTAATAGGTAGCGGCCTTTGAATAGGATATTTTGGTCTTTATGGAACTTGAAATGCGTGGCTTTAAAGCCTAGATATGATAAGTGGAAAAGACATTCTACTGGAATGCCAAATATAAATTTTCATAGGTGAGAAGTGAGGAAATGAAGAATTAAAATTCTTAAATGGAGAATCCTATATGCTTCTTGTCTGTGTGGTGCTTTTCATTGAGGAATCCACTTCTTGCTTATTCTTTGGTGAAGAATCATGTCCTGGACTTGTGTTTTCGTTTTAAACTGAAGACATTTTTAAGAGATGAGAGGAAACTATTAACATACAAACTGGTAAGAGAAGTAATTTTTTTTCTAACCCTATAGTA